>PVKA01009943.1:0-66290 GCA_004027165.1 Ctenomys sociabilis
GGGAAGCTCTTGAAAGAATCAACAAATGGGATCAACTCTTCTTAAGGAGCTTCTGCATGTCAAAAGAAATTGTCAACAGAGTGAAAAGACAACCCACAAACTTTGAAAAAATCCTAACTAATAAGCAATCAGACAGAGGACTACTGTCTAGAATTTATAAAGAACTAAGATATAACAGGGCCCTCAAATTTAAAGACCCTATTCAGAAATGGGCATCTGAGATGAATACATACTTCTCAGAGGACGAAATTAAAGAAGCAAATAAATATATGAAAAAATGCTCCACATCACTAGCCATTCGTGAAATGCAAATAGAAACAACACTGAGATATCATCTCACTCCAGAAAGAATAGCTATCATAAGGAAATCAACCAACAACAAATGTTGGAGAGGTTGTGGGGAAAAGGGAACACTTCTCCACTGCTGGTAGGAATGTAGACTGGTACAGCCATTGTGGAGGTGAGTGTGGAGACTGCTCAAAAGAATAGGACTAGAAATCCCATTCAAGCCAGCTATCCCCCTAGTGGGATTTTCCCAAAGGATCTGGATATATTGTATCATAGAGATATATGTGTACCTATGTTTATAGCAGCGCAATGTGTGATAGCAAAATCTTGGAAACAACCAAGATGTCCATCACATGAAGAATGGTTGAAAAAGATGTGGTATTTCTATATAATGGAGTATTACTCAGCTATTAAGAATGATAAGTTTGAAGCATTTATACTGAAGTGGATGCCACTTGAAGATATACTCATAAGTGAAATAAGCCAGACACACATGTGTAAATATCGTATAGTCTCCCTAGTATAACAAGTGAAAAGCAGAAATACAAAAGTAACATACAACAAGTAAAATCAATTGAGTCAGATAAGGCAAAGTGAATGGCATGTGCTGCAGTATACTAATCAGCTTTTCTTCTGGATGGTTAACAACCTAAGATTGTAAGTCAGAGTTGGAGAAATAGAAGAGCCACAAGGCCAGCCAACACTTTGGCCCTAGCCTTTCAAGGTCAGCGAAGACTCAGGGCATAGGAAAACCTGTACTGCAACATCATGAAACTCAGGTGAGTTCCAAATTTTCTGAACAAGAATATTATGAAGCCACAGAGGAAAGAGATTGAAGTTCTACAGTGTACCTGGGGAGAATCACATGAAGAGAAAACTTTCTCTCAAGCTCTCAAAGAGAGCAAACTGGTCAAGCATTGGCCATGACTCATCCAC
Source organism: Ctenomys sociabilis (assembly GCA_004027165.1). Classification (NCBI taxonomy): domain Eukaryota; kingdom Metazoa; phylum Chordata; class Mammalia; order Rodentia; family Ctenomyidae; genus Ctenomys; species Ctenomys sociabilis. The sequence continues at coordinate 1,225 of PVKA01009943.1, forward strand.
ATGGATGGCACAGACAAAGGAACTACAGAGTAATGTACAGGACTACAAGATAAACCCTGAGAGGACTTCACTGACCACATAAGAAATATAAAGTTCATGGGTTGGTATATAAGTCTTGATCTACCTAGGTCTTAACCATCCAGCAGAGAAGTATAAAAATGAAGTATAAATCGTGAGGCCATAATATTAAGCTGAGCTGTAAATGCCTATGGTTGACAATTGCTTTGAATAGCTCACTATGGTTGTAGAATGCTGGACTGTGTTAGATTGTGGTGTCGAGTTCAAGTACCTAAGTTAGTTGAATGTCAATGGAATGCCCACTTTTGACAGGTGTAGACAAAGTAAGGGGTATAGAAAGAAAAAATCATGATGTGTGTGTATAGACAGTACAGTTGGGATAGATAATGCTGTGCTTCTACATAATTCTATGAGAGGCAAGATTTGCACTAATGGTGGTTGGACAGGATATTATGTCTGCTTCTAGTACTACGGTCATCCACTAGGAAAATAATTATTGAATTTTTGATATAATTCAGGTATAAAAAATAAGTAAGCAGCTACACTCTTAATTCACTGATAAGAGATATCTGCTAAAATAATATCTGTACATATAATATCATGTATGCACCTTGTACAATACCAAAACATTATCAAAACAGTTTGCCATGTATTAATTTATCGAATCTGTCTTGAAACTGTCTGAGTGACATTTGTACTTCAATAAAATGAAAAGAAAAAAAATATGCTCCTGGAATAAGGACACATACAAACCAATGTGATAAAACTGAAAGAGAAATAAACCCATACATTTATAGTCAGTAGAATTTTCACATAAATATTACCCACCGAAAAAATAATATATACACAGAAATTAGCTGAAGTGAATCAATAAACTAAGTATTAAGGTTAACATTAATACAATGCTAAATTTTAATGATAAATCTATTAGATTTATTTTATATTGTGATATAACAGCAAAAAATGAACAATAAAAGTAAACAGATACATTTGACTTAATCAAAGTGAACATTTACTGCAACAGTAAAAATCTTAACATGTCCAAAGAAATGAAAAGCTTTGCAGAGTAAGCTTTCCCATCATGTGGGAGCATAGCTAGACACCAGCGCCACCCAATAGCTCAGCAGATGAAAGTACCTCCAAGCAGGTGCAAGGGGCAGAGTCTCAATCCCTGGGCCTGCAGTGCTGGCCCCACCACAAGGGTGCACTGTGACTGCAATTGAGAGTGGGCGTGTTGGTGTGAGCCCATAATACCAGCTGTTGGGAGGCTGTAAACAGAGGGGTCGCTACGAGTCTGATCTAGTACTGAGACCCTGAACACAGTGTAGATCCTTCCCTAAATAAAAACAAAACAAACAAAAAAACCTAGAAACTAACAGCAGAAATAGCATTAGAATATAGTAATTTTTCTCTCTTTTTTGCTATCATTTGTGTTTTATTTTATATTTTATTTGCATATTAAGTTTTTCATGTAAGAGAAACCATGCAATTTCAAAGCTTGTAATTCTGATTTACCTGAATATTGCACTGGCAGGGAGCATCCCTTTTACTACAAATGCAAGTTTATTCTTCTTTATGGCAGCAAGCACTCCACCGTGCATGAATGACGCAGTTCCATTATTCAGCTGATGCAATACATGCTGCTTCCAACTCAACACTAGAAGACTGTATCTGTTGGTATAATTAATTTACAATTTAATATATTTTTAATGTTTACCCTTTATTTGTTGTAATGTTCAAGATATCTGAATACTTCTCAAATGATGACTACAAAGTTTTAAAGATTAAAAAAATGAAAAAAAATTGCAATTTTGAGGGAAGTCACAGGACCTTGTCAGAGAATTACAAATACCAGTAACAGAATAGAATGAAACACTTACAACAGGGAGGCAAACTATAGAGTGGGAGGAGATATCTGTAGCTCATATGTATGGTAAGGGTTTTGTGTCACACTGTGTGAACATGGCAGCAAAGAGAATGAAATATTTCTCAGAGATGACACTTGGTCCAAACTCCAAGAGGCCCAAAGGGATTGCTTTATTCAGACTCAAGTCTCAGGAAAACAGTCCAGAGGTGATATCTATTTATAACTCAAAAACATGAGGAAAAAGCACTAGAAAAGAAGCATCTTTAGCATTTGTGTATGAGTGCTGGTCAGGAGATATGGAAGGAATAGAACTGTTTACTATGTGACACATGTCAACCTAGATTAAACAAGTTTATCAGGCAGGAAGCTTATCTGAGGACAGGAGGAACACAATGGTCAAAGCGAACATCTCAAAGGACAATTCACTGCTGAGTGCCTCTGCTTTTGCCTCTCTATGTCTGCTCTAGTCTTTCATCTTGTGTTCCAGGATCCTGGAATGCTGCTCTAAAGTCCTTTCCTTTACATTCATTTTAAGCTCTCCTTTGGCCAGAGTTTCCTCATAGTCTTGTATCTATAATACATGAAGAATTTTTATAACATAAATCAAAAGATAAAAGGAGCAAGGAAAGAATGGCAGCCCCTTGTACAAATCTTTTTCTGAAGAATGTGTACAAATGGCCAAAACACACAAGGAAAAATGTTCAATATCAGTAGTTATTAGTGAAAGAAGCAATCAAAAGCACAATGAGGCATCATTTCATACCAAATAAGATGACTAAATTTCAGTAAGGAAAGAAGAAAAATAACTGTAAAGATTTGTAGAAAATGGAACATTTGTACATTTGTTCAGGAAATATTGTTCAGCCACTTGGAAAACTTACTTAGTGGATCCTTCAAAAGCTAACTGCAGTATTGCCTACAATTTCAATCCAGGTCTTTACATGAAAGAATTGAAAATGGGTATTCAACACTTGTAAATGAATTCTCATAGCATGACTGTTCTTAATAATGAAGTTAGAAACACTCTAGAAGAATGGAGAAATCAAAATGGGATATACACGTTTCATTCATGAAAAGAAATGAAGTACTGGTGCATGCTACGCCATGAATAAGTCTGTAAGATACCACAATAAGCGAATGAGTCACACAAAATGCTACCTGTGGTATATATTTTTTACTGATCTGCAATATTCAGAATGGATATATACAGAAACACAAAGTGGATTAGTGGGCATCAGGGCCTGGGAAAAAGAAATGGAGAATATGCCATTGTGGACAGAGGGCCTCCGCTTTTGGTGATAAAATATTTTGGAATGAAATATAATTGAATGATATTATAAATGTCCTGAATGCCCTAAAATGATTTAATTTGATAATTTCATCTTCCATTAATTTTACCTCAAAAGAAAATATGAAAAGATGTAAAGCATGAGGAGAAAAGGCAAGACTCTGAAGTAGTCCTGCTCAATTTGGAGATCTAGATTACAGGAGGCTTAGCTCCTACGGAATAGTGAGCATGTGCCACTGTAAGTACTGGAGACAGATTGCTGAATCAAGTACAGAAAGATTTATTTTCTGTTACAGTTTGGAGGTCTCATGACCAACAATGAGCAGCCCCTTCGTTTGGGCCTTTGGTGTGTGCCAGAGACCACAGTCACCCCCAAAGGCTGTAATCCGCTGTTTAGGCTTCATCTTCTAAAGGTTTTAGAACATCCCCAAACGGCTGCTCTGGAGATGAAGCTCTCTATGACATGATGCTTTGGGGAGCATTCGATATCCAGACAATAGTACCAGTATTCTTTTGTTTGAGAATGCAGCATGAATGTTGAAAGTCCTCAAGTGTATGTAAATAGTAATATATAACTATCCATTATTGAATCTACTGATTTTGAGGAGAAATTTATGTGTTGTTCAGTATATATTTATTTTTTAGGTATATCTTTATAATTTATTTCTTTTATATCTGTGTTTCTTAACCCTTTAGTGCAATTCTATGCAACATTTAATAAAACTTTTATAAAAGTAAAAACTATAAAGGAAATATTAATGCTTCCCATTCATACATTTTGTTTATTACATAGATTGTGAGTACTGTCAGAATTAGATTTCCGGGGCCGAGGAGATGGCTCAGTGGAATAAGTGCTTCCTCGGCAAGGGCAAAGGGCTGAGTTCAAGCCCCGGTTCTGCAAAAAAAAAAAAAAAAAAAAAAAAAAAAGAATTAGATTTCCCTTTATATTTTGACTGTATTCCCACAAAAAGAAACAGCTGGCTTGAATTCAACAGTAAGTTTAGTTCTTGATGTATTCTGTGCTTAACCGTTTTAATCACTACAATCTCTAGCATTGACAGGATGTGAAAAAAGCTTTACAATGATAAATAAGAAGTGCTACCTTTAATATCAATAATTTGAAAGAAATAATATCTTTTATATTTCTATTTGGTATAGTCAACACTTAAACATACATGTGTTTTCTCATGAGAAGAATTTTAAGGTGCAGATTTATATATGTACTTTGATGCTGCTGAGAAAATGAGGATTCTATTAAACTATATTACAGTGATTGAATTCCTTCATAATAAATCATTTTAAGTTCACTCATTTATGTTGGTTTGTGATAAATATTGATTTTTAATTGAAAAAATTAGTTTTGTATATTTATAGTGTATGATGTTATTCTTCAATAAACACATTATAGAATGTCTCAGTCAAACTAATTACCATGTACCACATCACATCTCCTTTTGTTGGTGACATATTTAAAATCTACTCACATAGCATTTTCAAGTGTACAATGTATTTTTGCTAGTCATTGTGATTATGTTGTACTATAGATCACATGTAATTGTTACTCATGTCTAAACTAAACTGCCCTAACATCCACATCCCCCTAATTGTACAAAGCATCTTCCTTTTAGCACTTTACTCATTGCGTGTGAGCTTAACTCTGCTTTCAAATACAAAAGTTGGGCCAGGAATATAGCTCAGAAGCCTAAGTGCCTGCTTGGCAAGCACAAGTTCCCTAGCTTGAAATAATTTTGTGATGAGCATCCCAAATATAGTTTTTGGTGGACATCTTCTTTCCCGTTAACATCATTAATAAATGAATTAGGAAACTCAAATATTTTTTAGGCTGATTATAATCACTTCAAATTTAAATATTATTAGTTTTTAAATTTTAACACTTGACCTTAAATGTCCTTATCTCTGATTGCTAAAGTTGGAAAGGACCTTGTACGCTCGACATTTCGTGCATGTTTGCTACAAAAGCTGAGATTAAGGTCATGACGTTTTTCTAAACTCACAAAAGTTGTCAGTCATTTCCATCCTAAAACAATTGTCATAATTTTTTTAGAACTTAAGGCCATAATATTTCAGACAGGTGAACATGTGACCTTTGCATTTATATCTATCTATATTTATCTACCCATCTATTAATTTTATATTATTAAAGATATTATTTATATATATCATATAAATAATTAATTTTATATTATATATATTATATATATATCATATTCTTTGTAAGCAATTATTGTCCTTAGATATTTTATGTCTATACTGCTAAAAAGTAAGATATTTAGAAAATTGATAACATTATGATAGAAGCTGTTGCTCTTTCAATTGTGAAATAAATTTTAATTTGGAGGTAAGGGTATGGCTCAGTGGTGAAGCATATACTTAGAGTATATGAAGCATAGTGAGACCACCATTGCCACCACACACACGCACACACATATGCGCACAATTAATTTACACAAGATATCATATTTCAGTAATAAGGCATGTAAGGGGAATTATTTTCAAATGATATGAAAGTAAAGCATTTCTAAATTCAAAGCTGAAGGGCAAATAACTCCAGTTGTAGAATTCGATGAGCCCTTAAATGTGAATAATTTTCCTTAATCTATAGAGAGTACAACAAAAGCCCTAACATTAGCTGCTTCCATTTCATCCTCCTGTCAGTATGATTAACTGAAGTCATTAGGTAGTTATTACGCAGTCTAATCAGGACCCTGTGAGGCAAACTTACAGTCTTTTAGTGTAACACTTTGCTTACTGGGTTTTCACATCAAAATAATAAGGCAACAGCCATAGACTCTCAGTGAAACGAAGTATTTTCTACACTTCGTATCTAGTGTGTAATTGAAATGTGTGAGAGTTTTCTACCAGATCAGAAGACATGTACGAGCAGTTAAAATCTCAAAATTTTCTATGTCCACATGAACTGTGTATTATGTTTCTCCAGGTCCTACATGGATCCTCCAAAAACTAATTTTCAAGTCCTGCCCCATATCTTGCTGAGCTTACATTCTTTTTTTTTTTTTTGTATATTTTAATAATTTTATTGAGAAAGAAGCATCAATGAAATACTTTCAAAATAAGTTAGTAGTACAGTCACAATAATTAATACATTGCATAGTGTTGTCTTTGTAGTACTCATACCTAGTATAAGATGCAGACATGATAGCTTCTCTAATCATTATTAGTTCAAAACCTTCTTCTAATTGAACTAAGAGAAAGTAGCTGCATATTCATGCTATTGTGTATACACAGATATATACATATATTTTTCCCACTACAAAATGGTCCATTTACATTCTCTCCCTGTTTTTTTTTTTTTTATTTTGTCAGAGATGTGTATTCCATTGCCTTTCATACACTGTAGGTGCATGAATTCAGCAGAGTAGTCCAATATAGTCTATAATAGTAGTGGGTTATCTACAAGACTGGCGATGTCAGAAGTTGTTGACTTGAGCCTTTTACAGCTCAGCATATTAACATGGCTCTACTTTTTATACTTCGTTTTTATACTTTTCTGTTGGATGATTAAGACCAACATAAAGTAATATCTATATAACAAAAAATGCAACTTTTGTATCTGACAAGGTCAATCAAATCCCCTCAGGACTACTCTGAAACCCTACAGAGCAGTTTGTAGATCTTTCATCAGTCTCAGGCATGTGGATGAATCACTACCATTGCTTGACCAATTTGCTCTCTTAAAAAACCTGAGAGAATGTTTTCTCTCTAGGTGAAAATGCTTAGGCACACTCTACATCATCAGTCACTTTTCTCTGTGGCCCCATAATCCCCTGGATCAGAAAATTTGGGATACCCTGAGTTACAGGATGTTACAACACAGGTTCTCCTATATCCTGAGTCCTCACTGACCTTGAAAGGCTAGGACTAAAATGTTGGCAGTTTGTGCAGTCCTTCTCTCTCTCTGATTTTTGGTCTGCAAACTCAAGTTGTCAACCCCCCAGAAGAGAAGCTTATTATTATTTCCTTACAACATTGGCAGTTGAGTTTAACCTCACTATCTGTCTGAATATCAAGCATCTAACACATAACATGGAACAGGCTATTTTCCATCAAGTATTAATATGTTAAACTTTAAGTTCCTACAGAATATGAAGAAAAAGATAAAAGTGAATCAAATATTTTTAAAAATAGGGATAAACAGTTACATATTTTTACAAAGAAATTTAGAAAACTAACAATGAACAGCATTATAACAGGACAATCCTATGACTTTTTTTCTTGTATCATGTTTTCATTTATTACCTTTTTTTTTCCTCAACAAGAGTTTATTTGAGAGACAGTATGGCAGTAATTGGTATGATGTGACAAGCAGTACATAATTAGAAGACCAGAATGACAGGCATTCCAAGCACGAATTTAGTATTACACACTGCTATCTTCAGTGCAGTTGCTTAGTTCACAGAGATCAGCATATATAGGTAGTCATGGTGAGAATTCTACCAATTAACTGCTAGCTTCAAAACTTGCTGATGGTTCTCAGGATCATTGCCTTAACCATCTTGTGCATATAAATGCATGGCTTTTTCTCTGTCATATTTCTTAGCTTTCTCCTTGTCCTCTCTTCATTGTCTAATCCTTAAGTTATCACTTTCCTTTTAATTGTGTTAATACTTTTCTATTTGGATTTCTTCTTTCAACTTCTTATACTAGGGAGACTATATGATATTTGGAGACTATTAATCACTAAATAACTCAGGAGAGTAAAGCGCCATCAAGCAGGTGCAGGGCCTGCCATGCTGGCCCTGCCCTCGGGGCACTGAGATGGCAACTGGGACTGGGTGTGGTGTCACCAGCCAATAACCCAGCTCTTGGGAGGCTGTAAACAGGAGGATCGCTATGAATCCGATTTAGTAGTGAGACCCTGAAACCCTGTAGAACCCTCCCTAAAATACTAAGTAAGTAAATAAGTAAATAAATAAAATAAAGATAATATTTTGGAACTTTAAAATCTCTTATAGATACACCAAATCCAACATTACACATTAATCAAAGAACATTTTTCATGTCCATTTTGAGGTTACTATTGAACATATTAAAGTAACAGCAGGTGCAGTGTATGTTATAAATTTTTAAGCATTTTCAGGAGACAGGTGGTCTCTGTAGGAAAGAATACACCTAGATCGGTATATCATAGTCTTTCCTATCCTTCCTTTGTGAATTCTTATAAAAGATAACCCTTACCCTTGCTGCTACTCTCTGGCTACGGTTTTACCATCATTTCTAGGAGTAAACAGGAAATCACTGCAAACGCACTGCATCTGTTGAATAGGGCTCATTTCTGAACTCACACTGAACAGGTTGTCCACATTCTTCCCTTTTGGCTTTGATGCCTGGATCCCTTAGTGTCTATTAATAATAAATCTGGGGTCCTTAAAATATTTTGTATTTTTCTTAGAATTTGTTAGTCTCTGGAACATTTCTAAAGCTGTCATTAAAAAATGCATTTTTATGAAAGAGGGCTTTTTTCAGTTCAAAACAAAGTAAGATGGATCTGAACAAGAAGTTTCAGTATTATATCATCTATTTCTAAATAAGCACTTCAATCTGTGGCATTCTGTGACTTCCCAAAGGTGGAATTAGTATTATTAAATTAAATGTCTTGTATTAAGGTATTGTAATGGTTCATTTTTGGATGTGCTGGAATAAAATCATTGTTTTCAAAATGAAGCAGAATCTCAGAAATGCAGGAAAACTGAAAGTCATGCAGACAGATAAATACCAGATGCCCATATTTCTGAGAATATGTCACAGTGAAAAGATAGCCTAAGGCTCCTGTATGCTTTTGTTACAAATTAAATAATCTGCAAAACCCATGAGTATAGTTACTCAAATATACTGAGATGGTGGTGTTAATAAATGAGAAGGGAATGAGTTGAATTAAGGGAATTTGGTTATGATCATAAAATTTCCTTGGATATTTGCAGAATGATTCTAGGGCTTCTGCTTAGAAAAATCTTGATCACATGTGTTTTTTTTCCATTCAAATTGATGGACACTGGAAATATAAATCCTTGGTAGAGAATAAACAGAACCCATGTTATGGGTGGGACAGAGTGTGCATGTGGCTATGCTAGGCATGGTGGTACATATTTGCTGTCTAATTGGGAGGCTACAGGCAAAGGATCACTTGAATGATAATGTCTAGACCAGCAGTAGCAACATAGTTAAATCCTGTTTCACAAATGCAGAAATTAAAACAAGTGATTGTATATGCATTATTTTTCTGACCAATATATGAAAATAGTCAATGATTATAAATAAAGATTATGAGCAAAGGAATTCTAACTCTCCCAATTGATATTTCATATAATTATTATCATTATCAACATCATCAGTATATCTTCCTGATTGCTCTCTCATACATGTTAATTAGCCAAAACCTGTCAAATTAATGTGGTAGTCACTGTTCCATCGCTGGAATAAAACACGAAACACCTTCACTTAAGAGAGGAGCTATACATATTGGCTCATGGCATCAGCCCTTGGACGAGTGGGCAGCTCAGTGAAGAACAAGGCTTGGTGGGCGCTTGTGACAGAGAGTCTCATCACCTCACCACAGCTGTAAAGTAGAGAAGGGCAGGGGGAGAAGGTGAGGAGCTATGCCGTCCGAAGGCACAAACCCAGTGACATACTTTTTCAGCCTCCCTCACTCCTAACAGCACACTAAGCTGTCTATTCATCCACTGAGGAGTATAACACCCTACAATCCAATTACTTTTTAAAGTCCCTCCTTAGGACACGTGACACTTGGTATTCTGGATCTAAACCATACCAGTAATGAACCTTTCCCATGCTTTCACTCATTATAAATTTTTGAGAAGTATCAAGAGCACATAGACTTTATTCAATAATTAAGGCCCAAGTAACATTTGTGATGTATATTTTAGATGTGTCAATGTAAACTCGTTGGTCAGAGTGGATGCCATTCTGATGTGAGATGTTGGTGGTGGGGCTGACTACAGATGCTTGGGAAGGGGGTCAGAGACCTGAGAATGCTGTACTGTTTGTTCTATGTTGTTATGAACACAAAATTATCTAACATTTAAGTAAATGGTACTATCTGATTCCTATCATTTATTTCACCCAATAGTGCTTTTTCAAAAAAATATCCTTTCCTTCCTTGGCTTGACTTTCATCAGTGTTTCCATGTACTAAAGTCTCCAGCAATGTTTGTTGAAGAAAACAGATAATTTAATCTCTCACGTTTTCCTGAAAATTGGATATGTCAGTTTCTACTGAGAAGTGAACCAAAATGTTATTGAATTAAAATTATAAATTTAGCATGTTTGTTTCGTGTAATAGATGTCAACATTATTATGCAGGATTTGATTTGACCCATTTTGTGTTTGCACATCAGCAGTAAAGCCCTTGGTAGTGTGGCCCATGGAAATGAGATTCAGGGTCATAGAAGTTGGTCCAGACTTGTTTACCAGGGTATATTTAAAATTTATTTTATTTTTCATGAACATGAACTTATTATACATGATTATTGAATTTGGCTGTACACATATCAAATTCACTCTCCCTTTCCTAGGATTTCTTAGAGACCAAAAAACAAAGGAAATAGCTGAGTTCCCATCAAGACAAAAGTCAAAGAATCATTAAGAAACTTCATTGTTGGGCCAGGAATATCACTCTGCAGCACAGTGCTTGCCTGGCAAGTACAAGACCATGAATTCAATTCCCAGAAAAAAGAAAACAAAAAAACTGAGCAACAAATCAGCAAAATTACAGAAGTGTTTCTCATTGTCAGTAATTACACTTTGATTTCTGAAAAATGTAGCTTTGGGGTACCAACCTTTCACAGTTGAAAAATATGTTTATACATTTTAAAATATCTTATAAATAATAATAGTAATAATAATAATAATAGTAATAGTAATAATGATGTCAGTCCCAGTAAGCAAAGTAGAACTATTTTCAAAGGAAATTAATATTGAACTTGAGTCTGTGGAAGATGCAGTAACAACAGTATGTGAATCAAAGAAAGATCTGACTAAGCCATTTAGTACACGAATAGCCAATGTCAGTGATTTTAAACTTTAATTTTATGTGATGCTTTCTTCAAGGCCAGAAATGGATTGAGCAAATATTATGAATAGATCTATGTATTAATTTTCTCTTGTTATAGAGAAAGTATTATGATCAGATTGATTTTTGTATCACATAATCCTTTAATTTTAGTATATTGCTTTCAGATGATATCAGTAGTTTTTATTCTTACATCTGTTTTCACTCAGGGTAAAAGATTAGCTCAAACAAATACATTCAGCATTCCCAATAAAATTTTGATGCCTACAAAAATAACTGAAGGGAAATTTTTAAAGTCTCATTTTTTTGATCAACTAAGTTTTCAATATACCATTTAGATCCCACTAAATCTCACTTTTATATTCACTTTTATCATTTGTCATTATTTTTTTCCTATTCATGTACATAGACAGTAGAGAAGTAAACTAACAAAATATAGTTGAAAGGTTCTCATTTTGAAGACAACCTTCCTTTTCATGTGTTTGAACATACTCAACTATCCTACTAAAAGCCAGCTCCTTTACCTCTCTTTACCAGTGGAATTTAAATGAGTAACCAATCAATGTTAAATTAAAATAGTTTAATGGTGGATGCTAGTGAAAACTCAGTAAGTAATAGTTCTTTTTTATAATACATGGTGTGCTACCAAAACCAAAAATAATTCTTTAAATGGTACACTGGTGATTAGATAAACTACAACCAGAATTTGGCCTAAATTTAAATTATTTGTTAAACAAATATTTGTTAAATATTTTCTAATAAAAGGACTTATGAATATGTTTCTTTTAGTTTTGTGAACACTTTGATCTGCCTATAAAGTATATTTATTTATGTATATGTAGGGCAGAAATTACCTTGGATAATCAAAAGGTTTTTTTTTCTCATAATAAACAGGCTTTAAAAATGTAACATTATAAAGTGTTCACAGATTCTGGAGATTTGCTGAAATATAAATATTTGTTAGTGTCAGTCTGAATATATATATATATATATATATATATATATATATATATGCAGTGGTTGTGTTGCTCAAAGAAAGAGAACGATTCCATGTTCAAAAGAACCATGAGAAACATGTTTAGTAACAAATAAATAAGGCAAGAGTCTCCCATGGCCCATTTGTTCTCAAATGGAATTATTTTCTGCTCCCAGTCTTAACTAGGGCATCAATCATGCAGACAATGAGACATACACTGAACAGCTGGACTAAATTTCCTGTGCAGTCCTGGAATTCTCCTAATTGGCATTGACTTGCAGCAGTGGCCTCGTGAAATTCAGCATGTCTGTCTACCTTTGGAAATGGTAAATAGGAAGGTGCAAACAATGAGTCCACTTGTCTGACCCTCTGTAGAATCATTTCTTTGAAACCTGCAGCAAACTGAGCTTTTTGGTGATGGAACTGGTGTTTTGAGCCATCCAGCTAGGCTCAGTTAGCATAATGTCTGCTTGCCAAGAGGAATTTCTCTGCTTCAAATTCTAGGATTTTTCCCTTTATATTTAAATTTCACATCTGTTAGTGAATTGGAAGCTTTTCAGCTCCTACACATTTTTCAATTTTTTTTTTCTGAGAAAGGGGACTATTAACCACCTAATTCAAACTAATATTATCACTTTTTACAAAATTAATGAGATGCTGTAATTGCCAGCACTGTTTACCTGCTACTCTGGGAGTATATTTCAAAGGCACATGAATTAGCCATTGCCAGCTTTATAATTAGCGTGTGACAACTTTAATTCCAACGGCATGTTGAATCAACAGCAACAGATGGAAGGGTGCCTGGTGGGAAATCAGCCCCTTCCAAGCTCCTGGTAGCAGGATTGTCCCGCTGGTTCTGTGTTAGATGCCGTTTAACATAGCAAGTGCTAAATTACTGGTAACATTCTCAGTCTTTTTCACATGATCAGAGTTCCACTATCCCAAAATAATTATCACCAGTGACATATACGGAGTATTTCCTATGTATTAAACAGGATTTCTGTCTTAACTTCAGCTTCCAAACAGCCAATTAATTTTATTTTAGTTTCCATTTTACATGTAAGGAAAGAGTCTCAGAAATGAGTAGCATTTAACAACTTAACAAGTGGTAGGAATTCTACATCTCTGGGTGCAACACCCTTTCCATAGCATCTTACTCATGTCATAAAAGCCTTTTGGTGGTTCGTAGTTTTACGTAGGTATTTGTTAAAGTGATTTTGGATTCTTCAAAAAAAAATTAATAATTTTTTACAGATCTCATAATTGTTAGGTCCAGTTTTCGGATTTATTTCTTCATCAGTATCTGTCATATGTAAAGAGATCACAGGTATCCCTAGTCCTTTCCTTTCATCAGCAAACATACGTTAACTCCATCACTCCCTCTGCAATAGTGTCTTAAATAACAGCTTTGACAACTCTCAGAAACTGTCAAAGATGTAGCACAACCGAAGTTAATGTGATTTCATTTGGGTCTTCTCCAACTTTCTGATAAATGCAGTATCTGGATCTTTACTGCCACTGCCCATGAGGAATCACATTGTGGGATTTCATTACTTCAAGTTAAGTGTTTCACCATTTACCTGATTGAGCAGACTCAGATCTCCATTTCTGAATTTCCCAGACTTAAAATAGCAGACTGTAAGTAGAGAAGGAATGTTAAGGTTTTAGAGTTTGGCATGATAGTTCTCTGTCTCTATGAAACCTCACTACCTCCTTCTCCCCTCTACCACTAAGGAGAATATGGATTAGACATATCCAGATCCAGAACCAAGTGGAGTGTGGCAGTGCACAGCTGTAACCACAGTGCTCAAGAAGCTAAGGAAGGAGGATCCCATTGAGTCAGACGCCAGCCTAGGTTACAAAATGAGATCCAGTCCAGCTTGAACGACACAATGAAACCATGTTTCGAAAAGACAATTAAATATTAACAATAATAATCTAGCGCCAAAGGTTTTCAAAACTTCCCTAGACATTAAGATTATTTCAAGAATTTAATGTAGTAATTTAGCACCTCTGCATTCTTCTGTCTTCCACAGTTTCTGTGGAGTGGAGATTTATGAAAACATTGGTCCTTGGTAAAACCTCCCCATGTAATTCTCACAGATAGCCACAGGTCATACATATAACTCTAGACTTTCAAATATAAACAAATACAATGTTTTTCAGACAGAAGGAAAGATGAATCATGTGGTTTTCAGGCCTAAAACTCAGGAGTAAATTGCCTGCAGCCATCATTTCTTAGGCACAGACACTCTAATCTAAAAAGGTTCTGGCCCCAACAACAATACAGAGGCATTTTGTCCTCTCTAATTTGTATTATGTCACTGCGAGAGAAATGACAGCCGTGATGTGAAGAGAGCTAATATCACTTTTATTTCTTTGTAATTAACCCCGGAGAAGACCTTTATTCATTCTGGAAATGCATAAATATATAGCTGCCCAGCATGCTCTAATAGCACTCGAATTAGCAAAGAATAGAAGCAAATTTTTCAAACCATGTTCCACAGACACTGGTTTTTTTCTCCTCCTTTTGGTTAATACATAGGACTTCTGAAAGGGTGGGAATCTTTCCACCCTTTGTGTATTTCTTTAAAAAATGCACATGAACCCATGCGCACCTGTGCACACATGCACTCATTATTGTTGGTATCAAAGGGATTTTAGTCTTCATTGACAAATAAAGAAAAATACATTATATTTCAAATAGCTTGATTCACTTATGGCCACATACATAATATTCATTTTATATGCACAAATAATTTGAGTCACTAGCAATCTTACTAATGTTGGTAGTGCAACCCAGGTATAGTTGGTAATGCAGCACAAAAAAAAATTACTGAATTTGAAAAATGAAAATATTCTTTCCATTTGACTTGCTGTGCAGATTAAACTAGACTACAAGTTAGTAGTATAATATAACTCATCTTCTTTTTTCAGAACCAGGGATTGAACTCAGGCCCTTGTACTTGGCAGGCAAGCACTTATTCTACTGAGCTATCTTCCTGACCCGAAAATAATTCATCTTAAGTAAAGTTAAAACATCATGAAACCACCATGCTGCACTATTAAATAATAAATGTACATTAGTTATACAGACAAATGGGTTTCATTCTTCCTTTTACAGACATGTAACATATTTTTGTCATTTCCCAAATTTTCTTCTTTTTTCCCAAATTTACTTGACTGAAAATCTCCCCATTTTCATGTCATCTCTTTCTTTCCCTCTTCTTCCCCCTAAAACGCCTCATACAAACATTAACACATGATAATTGACTGTCTGGGTCTGGCTTAACACAAAACAAAACGGTCTCCATGAAATTTCCAAGAAATAACATGATTTTGCTTATCCTTATGGATAAATAATATTGCCCTGAATGCATATATCACAATTTCTTAATTCATCTACCTGTAGATGGCGATGATTATTTCCATAGTAGAGCTACTATGAATTGTGATGCAATAAACAAGGCTATGTTAATATCTGTATAGTAATCCTACTTTGATTTTTACTAGAACATATATATATATATATATATATATATATATATATATATATATATTTAGTTCAGTATATTGGTACAATTCACATATATGTAATTATCATACTCATCAATAGAAATTTGAATCTGGACATTGTTTATCTAAATTCTCTCTCTTTTTATAATTCTTGACTTTTTTTCTTATTCTCTTTCTTTTCCCTCAACCCTTTTTCCGAACTCTTTATTTAGAAAGCTTTGTTTTCATTTTATCTTTGTTTCCTCATTTTTTCCCTTTCCCTTCCTTTATTGCTCCCATCCCTTCCTAGTTTTCCTTTCTTTTTGAAAAACTTCTTATTTCACAATATTCAGAACACATTTACATTCAAAATTAGACACATGTGTATATATTACATTATCTTTCTGATATGAGAAACTGAAAGTGTAAATAAGAATTAAACTAGGATATACATCTTTTTAAAGAAATAAATGTTTGCCTTGATATTAATCCTTTGTCTTTTGCTTTCTTCTCCCCAAGTCTGTACATGTACAGACCCTGCATTTAGCAGGGTTTGTGCTTGATTTCATACTTTTCCATCAGATTCTTAAATTTTTCACACTGATGAATAAGGTTACTGTATTTTCATTCTGCACTGGATTTTGAAAATGTTGTAGTCTTCCCTCCATACCATTGTTGTTCTGTATTGTTCTAATTACCGGGTTTGGGCCCTAACTCACGTTTCTCCATTAGGGTTCTCTAGAGTGGTGGTGGCAAATCTTTTAGAGGCAAGGACCCAACCACAACTCAAACCCACTTATTTATTGCCAAGTACCAATGCTGCAATTAAAACAGATTAGTAAGATTCAGTTCAGAAAAAAAAAAATAAACCCTCTTAATTAACATCATTTGTCTAAAACATAAAACAATGCACAAGCCACAGGTTCTCTACCACTGGTCTAGAAGAACAGAAAATATTTGGATTTATGTATGGATCTATCTATCTATCTATCTATCTATCTATCTATCTATCTGTCTGTCTGTCTGTCTGTCTGTCTGTCTGTCTGTCTGTCTATCTATCTATCATCTATCTATCTATCTATAATTGAAATATATATTATGGCTGTATATGCCTGTAAACCTGTGAGCCTATGCATATATATTAGGAAGACTTACAGGACAATGCTGGGGAGAATTCATGGTCACTTTTTGTGTTCTACAGAAGCAAAGGAGGCAGAAGTTGCTCAGCCCAAAAGTCTGGGAGACACAGAAGAGGAGGGGCCATGGATAGGGGTATGATGCTCCCTTGAGAGTCACTGGTGTAAATCTGCATTGGAATGCTAAGGAAAATGGAGCCTTACATCCAAAGGCAGCACCAGCAACAAAGCACGCACACCTTGAGTACAATGAAGCTCCCACAATTCAGTAGCCTCCTCTTTCTTCCCTTTTCACATTCGATGATGTTGCTCATCACTGGGATGGGACCTCTTTTGTTTGCTGCTCTACATGGCAGACATCTCTGGATGCAAACCTACAGGAATCCCCAGAAGTGGGGATTACTGCTTTGCTAGATGTCACTTAGTTTATGCAAGTTGACAGTCACAGTTAACTGCCCCAGGGACTGAAGCTTGATGGCAGAACTTGACTTCAGCTCTTTCAGGACAAAGTTGGTGTTTGTTTCCCTTTTCTCTATGCTTGTTTCAACCCTTGTAGCTGCCCACCTCATTAACTTCAAGAGGCCTGAAGACATATTCCAGTATCATGGCTCCCAAAGTGCAATACCTGATGAAACTTTCTTTGGTTACCCATCCTAGCAACTGTAAGAATTAATGCATTGAAAGATGAAAATATAGTTCAGAGCTAGAATGCTTTTGTAGCATGCAAAAGGCCCTAGATTCAATGCCATATGTCATCTTGAGAGAAAAGAACCAATGCATCTTCATTAGTCAACTTTTCCTTTGCTGAGATAAGATACCTGACATACAAAACTTAACACACAAAAGGATTATTTTCACTGTAGTTTCCTTCCACAACTGTCTGACTCCAATGCAGAAACATCAAAGCAGAAGGGCAAAGCACAGGAAAGCTCTTCAGTACACTGTAGCCATGGAAAGCTAGAGAAGAGCTGGACTCTCCACAGTCCTGTCCCATGTACCAGCTTCCTACTACATCTCCCTCCCTGCAGACTGGCAGCGGATTAGTTATCAAAGGTGCAATCACTTTCCCACTGCCTCACCCTGCAAATTTGGGTCTTTGGGAGGACGTTTTAGATAAAACAGTAATGACATATATTTAAAAGCTGTAAATTATTCTACATACAAAGAACACTCTATTCCTTATAAAATGTACAATGCCACATGACATATGCTTATTTGTTGCAGTTCTACTGTCCATTCTGTATCTATCTTTTACAACATTATACTCTTGGTTCAATTTTTATGTTTGGCTTTTTGTTTCTTTAGCAACATAGTAAGAAGCCTATGCCAGAGAATGACTATTTTGATCCTTCTTTTACTGATTTTATTACTATCAGTCTTGGAAGACACATTCTTGCAATTTCCTCAAATTCTATTCAGGGTTTTTATTTTGAGTCTAATTATATTATGATTGAACAAATATCTATCACAACTATTAGTAGTGAAGGTGGATTTTTGCCATGAGAAAACACAATTTTTTGGGGGTAGAAAGTAATTCTTAGCAGTTAAATACACATTTGGATTAGAGTGATTGAATTTTTTTAATGTATTTGGTACAGAGTCTCACTATTCAGCTTGCACTCAGGGTGATCATACTGTTTTCAGCCTCCCCTGTGCTAGAATCAGACCTGCACCACTGTGCTGGGACACTGGCTGGCTCAGCCTGATCTGGGGGTGGGTCCAGCGCAGCATGTGGTGCTGGAGATCAAACCTTCATCCCTGCGCTTGCATATGCTTGCCAAAGCAGGCACTGTAGTTCACTGAGCTTTCTTGCTGGTCCTGAGATATCTTTACCAGGGCAAAATGGCTTAATCAGCACCTCTAGGCACACATGGACACATAAACACCCACACCCACATGAGCTTACACACATACACACATGACATAGGCATTCATATACCGAAGATTCTCTGGGAACTTAATGGAATGTACATCAAACATGTTTATTATTTAATTCATGCTGGCAAAATAACTATTAGGGAGTTACTAAAAAGAAAATCATAGTCTAGCTATTTTGCTAATCATTAAATATATGAATAGTCTTAAATTAAAAAACAATATATAAATATTTTCTCAAGAAAATACTTATATTTAAATACCATGGGATTATGTATAAAAAATAAGAATGAATAGCAGGAAACACAAGAATTCTGTGAATAATGCCCAGGCCACTGATACGGCTCTATATTACAGGTGCTACATTCTAAATAAAATTCATTATGCCCAAAGTGATTGCCATTCATTTTTCCTTGAATTCTTCATGCTCTCACATTTGTATTTAGCAAATTACATTTGCCACAATTACATGAAGCCTCTTTCCTTAGTGTTAATAATATTTTTTTTAAAAATACGATTATTTGTATATGTCTAAAATTATAGTTAATGTTATGTGTATTCTCATGATAAAAGATCTGATTTTGAACATCTTATGGACACCCTGTTCATACGTGTGTGTTTCCTGATATATTGTGAAGGAACTTATAGCTAAAGTTACCTGATTAATGACAGCAATAAATCAAAATCAATTTATAGATGCCAGGCACCCCATCAGTAGTTCACATCAACTTGGCCAGGATCCTGAGGCAATTATCTAGGAAACACTAATTTGTTCTTATCTACTATTATTGTTCATTTCTTTCAAACTCACAGTTATTGACCAGGTTTTGACTATGGAAGAAACAAATAATACGGATTCAATTCTATTTTCATGGTAAATTTTGTTTAATTTTAATTCATTTGTCCTTTCTCCAGGAGCTTGAGATGTAAGAGGGAGCTCACTTTCTCAGATGCTGTTCAGGTACTTAGAGAAAAGCTATATGGGGAACTGAAATAAAGTGAAGGTTAATGAGATCCCCAGTGAGGATCAGAGGAGCACACCACAAATGGTAACAAAATAGGTTTATTTTTTGCATGGGATACTTCATTGGCAGATAAGCACCTCTCTGTATGTGAAGACCTCTGAGAGAAAAAGATCTACTTTAACATATGATTTGGTTTTTCCTTTATGTCAATTCAAAAACTCAAAACAACAGCAGTTAACCAAAAATGGGAAGAACTGCTGGGTACATATAGGTAGTACTTTACTAGTCTGTCATCAATTTCATGAACATCCACCCATCTTCTCAAAGATGTCACTGTTACTCACTCAGGATTGTTTTCATATACGGAAAAAAACCCCAGCTATTTCATCAACATTAGTAAGTTTCTGAGTCTTACTCTTTGTAAAACTGATGCACCCCTCTTTTGAGAATTATATAATTATTTGGTTGTCCAAGATAAAAAAGTTACTATTTTTAGTCTTTGGAATCTAAAAGAAAAAAAAATTTAATAAAATCAAATTACCTGGAGAAAAGCATACATCTGCTATCTTATTTAATTATGTGGACTTTACTTAGGTTATCTTCAGTGAAGATATCCATTCTTATGAAGAATTTGAGCTGCACTACAGTATAAGAACAGAATGATCAAGCAATGAAATTGCTTGAAAATATCTATACATATATATATATCTGCATGTGTGTTTATGTAGAATGCAATATGCATTTGCTTTCATTTTATAATGTTAATCACATTTCTATAAATTACAAAAAGCAAAATAAAACAAAATAAAAATAGGGCAAAAAAAGACTGGCAAAATGCACTAGACAATCTTTATTTTAAATATTCACTTACAATCATGCATTTCGTTTTTTTTAAATAGTTTTTAGGGAAGGCTCTACAGGGTGTTCAGGGTCTCACAATTAGATCAGACTGGTAGTGCTCGGCCTGTTTACAGCCTCTCAAGAGTGGGGATTACAAGCCTGTGATACCACGCCCAGTCTTAATTGCCATTTCAATGTGCCTCAGGGACAGGGCAAGCAGGGCAGGCCCAGGGATTGAACTCCAAGCCCCTGCACCTGCCTGCAGGTGCTTTGCTCTGCTGAGCTATTTGGCTGGCCCTACATCATGCATTTCTAAAGAGGATGAGAAGCATTAACTTAGCCTAGTTCCTGGACTTGTTTACCATGCACCTTGCTTGATTTTATTGTTGTTTTCCTGGCATGCATAGAATAATCCAACATGTGTAACATTAAGTTAGAGAATAATTATAAGACAGAATGATAACTTTATAATTTATTGATAATGAAGAATAAAAACAATAAAACAACAGGAAAAAAATCCAAAAGTAATTTGAAAAGACTTTTTCAGATAAAACATATGTGCCTCACAGTTTTTTACTTTGAACATACAACATTCCTTTTAGCTCTGGGAACTGTGGGTATTCAGCTCTGAGTGTCATTAATAGGAACTGGATGAAACATTGACATTTTAAGTAGAATGTAAACCCCTAAGCTATGAGAACTTTGGAAGGGCTAAACAGAGTTTTTAGAGAGAGGGAATGTCTTGGCTTTTCTTGAATAGTGTGTGGGATAAATCCAATGTAATGATTTCATATTGATCTCCCAGCCGGGGTGCCAAGATCTCTGAGCTCTGGATACAGAGCAGCTCAATTTTCTCAGCGACTGACGCAGAAAAACAATAGCATGTATAATAGGAACTTTCTTTTCGTTTCATAATTCAAAGCAGAGATTTAATAAAGATTTTTCTAGGAACAGCCAAACTTTGTTAAGTCCTGTTAATTCATAGAAAAAAATTTTGTACTCACTGATTGCCAGAAATTGTATTAAATCTGGTTTCAAAACTGAGGATTGCTGCTACTATCATAATAAATAGAAAAATTTGGGGGAAAGGCTTTCTGAAGTCCATGAAAGGTAAATTTGATATTTTTGTCTGCTAAAAATGAAGGGGAAAGCTTACACATAGGAAAAAAAATCAGGTGTTAATTTTCTTAAAACAGCCACAGCTGATATTTTAAATCCCAGCTTGCTTACTTTATTGATTTGGCTTCAGTCAAATTGTTTGGGGCCTGTCACATGAGTGAAGAATGTGCATTTTAATTACTTTTATTTCTTTTTATTCAATAAATGTTCTCATTTGAGGCTCCCTTGCATATGGAATACACTAGTGAGTCAGATAATAAATTATCATTCAATAATAAATGTATTTATAGAGAAGCTTAGTATAAAATGTCCACTCAGGATGTAAAGAAGGACTTTAAAACACAATGAAAACTTCTTCCATATCAGATTACTAAGTACAGTATTTAAAATTGTGTTCCTAGCAAAATCATTTCTGAAATAAATTCAACTGACATGAAATTCCCAAAAATGTTTTACATTTTTGATAACGAGGCGCATTAGTGGTAAAGATTTGCAGAGTAAAAAATGTTAATTCTTCGGGTCTAAAAATATAGAAACCCTTTCTAAGTATGTAGAAAATATACCTACCAAATTGTGTTGAATGCATACATGAAAGGCAGAGAAACCTGGGCATACAGTAGGGTGAAAGAAGGCTTCTTTTAGATATAATGTCAAAGGAAAACCTAAAAAGCAGGGTGGAATAGACATTGACTAAAACCCTCTGGAAATACAGCTCCTACACTCACTATGAGATACCATTTTAAAAACTTGAAGAGTGTGTTGGGGTCAGCTACAGCAGCATTAAATATCAAGTACTTCAACAAAGTTAACCACAACTTAAAGGGCAAAGCAGAAAACAAGTCATGTCTATACCTAAGCCACAAATCTGTTTACCAGGGTAACTACTGTGCAACATAAGAGGTTTATGTTAGACTGTTTTTTAAAATTTTAATTTGTGTGTGCATGTGTGTATGTTCCTGGGAATTAAACCCTGTACTTCACAAATACCAGGTAAGCACTTTAGCACTGGACCATGTCTCCTTCCTAAGAGACCAGATTTAAAGAATAAAGGTGACAGGGACTGGTAAGCGTATTAGAAGTCTAAGTGCCTGCTCGGCAAGCACAAGGATCTAGGTTCCATCCTCAGTTTCGCATGCCATGCCCATGCCTTGTTGTCACCTGAGCATACATTTATGATTGCAGAGCTCATAGACTGAGACAGGAGGATCACTATGAGTCTGAGCTGCATGGTGAGATCCTGTACTGAAAAAATAAATAAATGATTAAAAAATAATTTAAAAAGAATTAAGATTATAAATCACACGAAAGGAAAGAAAAAGACAGAAAGAAAGAGAACCGGCTAGATAATTCAGCAGACTAAAGCAGTGCTGTCTCTGGGGCATGCTGAGACAGTGCTTGAGACTGGGTGTGGTGGTGAGTGCCTGTAATCCCAGCTCTTGGGTGACTGAACACAGGCAGACCATTAAGAGTCTGATCTATGTAGTGAGACTTTGTAGACCCTGTACTAAAAAATACAAGAAAGAAGAAAGAAAGAAAGAAAGAAAGAAAGAAAGAAAGAAAGAAAGAAAGAAAGAAAGAAAGAAAGAAAGAGGAATACTGCAGAGACAAAATACTCAATTACATAAAAAAGATTCAAATATTATAAAAACCTTGATACCACTTCACAAAAAATTTAAAATAAACATGACTCATTATATAAAGGCTGTAGCATAAAGGTAGCAGCAACGTAGGTCAGATATCTCATAAACATCAAAACTAGAGGAAATTGAAATGAGAACAAAGAAAAATGCAATCATATAAAGCATACCTTCCAAGGGCTGCTCAGGGAACACAATTCAGATAAACGAAGTACAAATGAGCCTGCAGGTAAGTCAGTAGTAATGAACAAAACAAAAAGACAATGAAAACCTGAAAATGAATCTAAAAACTACAGCATATCAAATAGTCTAAAATCTTCATAATTGGAATAATGAAAGTAAGAAGAAAAAAATGACAAATTTTATTTACTTTTTCTTTTTTTAAATTTTTATGTATTTTGTATGACTCATAGCGATCCTCCCGCTTTCACCCTTCCCAGCAGTGGGATTACAGGTGTGCACCACCACGCCCAGACTCAGTTGCCAGCTTAGCACGCTAAGGGTCCGGCCGGCCCAGCATGCGGTATGGGGGATGCAACTCTGGTCCTTGGCTAAGCAGGCACTTAGTCAGCTGACCTATCCCACTAGCCCTCTTTTACTTTTTTTTTGAGACAGGATCTTACCATGTACTTCAGCCTGGCTTTGACTCACTGTGCAGCCTAGGTTGGTCTTGAACTTACAGCAACCTTCTGCTTCAGCTTCCCAAGTGTTGGTATTACAGGAGAGTGCCACTATGCCTGACTACAGAAAAGTTCCAGGAAGGTAAATATTGTATATCACAAATAGGAGATAAGATTAATAATATAAACAAGAGTGAAGATGGGGAAGGGGAATTTAGAGGAGGTTGGAGGCTAGGGATTAAAAACAAGAGGCAAGCTGTATTATGTGCAGTACTTACTTAGCAAGGTGGGTACATGCACATAGTACAGCTGTGAACTGCATGTACTGCAAATGTCTACTAATGAAAACAAGCAGGCACAGCATTCTAACGTTTAGCAGATGCCAAACCGCAGCTTCCTGAAGCATATGGATCATCAAGAATATTAACCATGATAGGAGTTCTAAGAGTTCTAATTACTCTAACAGACAATATTCCAGGAATAAGTCTTTGGTTTTCAAACCCTACATCCAATTTCTTTGTCCTTCAATGCAGAGGATAAGAATACCCTGACAGCATTTCCCAGGCTCTGTTGGCATCTGGCTTTTTGATAATCTCTGCCAATAAGAGGCACTGATGGGAGATCAAATGGTACAACAATGGGACAAGTCACTTCTTGTTTTGCATCTGGCAGCATTTCTGGATGTGAACATCTGTTAAGACTTCTAGTTTTAACCACAGGCTTCTGATTTTGTTCCAGAAATGTGGAAACTCTGCTCTGCTTGCTCCGGGATGAACTGTGCACCTAGATCTTAGTCTTTCCAACTTTAACTCATCCTACTGAAAGGAGGGATAGATGGCTGATGTTTATTGTGGCTGTTACTGGATGAGTTAACTCACTGCCACATTTATCCTTCAGCTTTTCAAGTACACATAAACAGTGTTCGCTGGGTTGGCTCAAGTTCTTGTGACAGAATGCCAATTCAAAAAGGGATAGAAATCACAAAAGAAACAGGTAATTTTCCTCTCTTGCTTGTTAAATTTTGGATGAATAAATCTAAAGACACACACACACCATTTTCAGCAAGTGGCATATAATGAAATATACCATATCTATAGTATAAACATACAATATAAACATTAGGTGAAATACTGATGATACTACTAAGTGATTATAATTATTGATTGATAATCATAGAAAAGCATTTATCTTTATATATGTATGAAAAGGGCTCCCAAAATGACCTGTGAAAAATTATTTTCAATAAGCTTACAGATTACTCACACTAAGAGAAGTTTAAAGAAACTTATCCTAAGTCATTTAAGTTTGCTAGGATGTGCATATTTGATTTGATTTAACAACACACAGCACAGAAAGATCAAGAAACAGGGTGAGGGAGAGAAGAAATATATTCATATCCTCTTTTGTAGAGACACTGAAATAGAATAAGGTTCACCTATTATAAAGCAAGGTTTCTATGATTCTAAAGGCCATCCTGTACTATGGATTTTGTTCCATTTTGTTGATTCATTTGTCATTACATGAATGAGTTCCCAAAACAAGTAATTTTGAAAAATTCCATAAAACTACATCTAAGTATTAATATCTGACTGATGTGTTAGTATAGTAAATTCTATCACAGAAGCTATATAGATTCTTATTTAATTGCAATCAGGTAAAATTAAGAAGGCAAGTCTTGTAATCAACTAGCACTAGCTATATTTCAAGTAAGAAGTCCCACATATAGGCTGGTCTGCTCCCCATCATGGTCAATTCTGATTTAGAGTGCAACATGTTCACAAAGGGAAAGCAAACACATCCTCTATGCTCTCCAAAATCAATTCTGTCATTTCCAGTTTTGCTGTTTAATACATTTCAATGACATGTCAGAATTTTTGAAATTAGTTTCCAAATGATAAAGTAACAAATATACGATCTTTAGGCCAGATGCCCACAAAACATGAAATGAAATGCTGCATCAAGATTTCTTCAGCATATTGACAAGTAAATGAATGGAATAGTCAGAATTCAGGCACAATATCTCAAAATGAAAAAAATGAATACTATTCAAGGAATATGACCTCATAGAGAAAATTATTGTCTAGGATCTGTGAAATACATAAAATCAATCATGAGCTTAATGAAATACGAATGAGTCATCAAATTCTTTAATGAAGAAAGAATAGGGAAATGATAAGAAGGCTAAAGCATAGCTCCATATGTGGTAGTGGACAACGTTTGTGAGGAAAAGTAAAAAAATTAAATGGTGCTTTAAATACTAGGCAACTCTTAACAACATCAAGAAAGACTGACCTGCCTTCTTTCTATAACTGCAAGTAGTATGCGATTGCAAGTAGTGTGAAAGAAAACAGAAAAAAACATTGGTCATAGGCAAGTTAATATTGTCAGCTGCAAGAGCAGCAGCAATGAGTGTTGTTACTCACAGAATGACAATGTCACACAAGGACTGATACTAGAAGGAGAGAAGAGACTGCCATGAAGCCCACCTCCAGGGTATCAACCCACTTCCAGGTCTGCAGGCTTCACTTGGGAAAAACCACATGTCTCACACAGGTGTTGCGTGGATCCTGATGTTACTCAGACAAGATGCAGAACTAGATGCTTTTTAGTAGAGATTGTTCCTTGGTGGCTGGTATGACAGGCCCACCCACATCAGGAAATGGTCTTCATTGCTTCTTGAAGGTGAAATAGAGCTTTCAATCTCTTCTGGAATGGAAAATAACAGCAGACTTGCCCAAGTGCCACATAATGCACATGCCGAGGCAGAACAAAGACATATCAAGATGAGAACAGGGGTAAATCTTTCCAAAGACTATGTCCTGGGTGTAGGCTGAGAGGGTTCCGTCTCTGCATGTAAGCAACTTCTCCAGGCCTGGCATGCCTTCTTAGGCACACAGAAAAGCTTTACAGTGCTGAGGTCTGCCTTTGCCAATACATGGTCTCAAAAGCTGATGTCTTTTCATCTTTCTGAATTTCCCTACACATGACTTAGAGGACAATATTGAGGTTTTGTTTTATTTTATTTCTCAGTAAGTCAGAGTCCCTGGAAAAACAAGTTTTGTATTTTCACATGAGTACTGTTCTGCTATTGTGTAATTTGCAGGAAAAATAGATAAACCTTGAGACCATAATGTTAAGTGAAATAAATTAGACCCTCAGGTTTAAATATCTCTGGAATGAGAAACACAAAGTATAAATAAAAATTAAAAAAGGATACTAGGAGGCAAGGTAATAGATCTTTCTCAAAGAATGAGGAGTACAGAAATGCAAGGAAGGGGAAGGAGAAGAGGGGAAAGGGTGAAAAAAATAATTGAAAATGTGTAATTTACATGTAGCAACTTTCCATAAGGAAAGCAAGCGTTATGTACTGTAAAAGTGCTTCTGTTAATAGCCTTCCAAAAGGCCTATGTCCTCAGGATTAGGGTGTTAGAAGGTGGCCAGACCATGTGGACATTACAGTTATCAGTGGATTAACCCAGTGAAGGATTCACCAATGCCCAGGCTCTTGGGAAAGGATGCCTAGTTGAAAGATCAGCAGATCTTTCACTGGGGATGAGATCTGGAAGAGTATATTCCTGTCCACAGTGTCTCTCTCTCTCTTCCTCCAAGTTGTGCCTGATTGAAAGCCCTTCTCTGCCACTCTCTTTCACCATGCTGTTTCTGCAATTAGACCTTGTGAAACACAGCTGTTACTATTCCTGTCTCTGCAGTGGATCATCTAAGTTAAAAATCATAGTGGATTGGGTCTTTGAATTTGGAGGACTCTGAATTTTTTCAATTCTTTATATGTTCAGGATAGATGGTCTATGTCTATTACTTTCTTTAAAATAATAATATCTTAAGAATAATTTCCTTGCCTCCTTGAACAAATTTATAGTATCTGATATAAACTTTTTCTTACATATCTGACCTCATGTGTTCTGTAGGATATTTACCATTGAATATTTCTGTTTCTCACTGAAAAAATAAAAGAAACTGCTCATAAAATTCTGCAGAATTATTAGCAAGTATCAGAAAAAAAGAATCAAGACTTTTTTGGTAGTTGAAAAAGTAAAAGAAGCATCAGGATCAGAAGCATTAGTTCATGAAGTAATGATGCAAACAAGGAGAAGCAGGATAGCACCAGCAACAAACTGAGAGAACCCAAAGTTCACGAAGGTCCACAAAGTTGTGTGCAGAACCATAGATGGGATTCACTTTAGATGCACTAGGATAGTCAGCTAATGAATACAGTACAGATGACAATATAATCTACAGTAAAAGTGAATGAATATAGAGAGAAACTGGCCTCCAGATTCAATGGAATGTCTAAGTTACAATGTATTTTGTAAAAAATAACATGCTTTTTAGAAGAACTAGAGAGAAACCTTTCATATACTACCTTACAAAGTGTTATATTTATGAATTAAGAAAATATAGCTATGACCAATCTTTATAATTTATTAATTGAAATTACTTTGTAGTTACCAAATGGAATATGGAAAACATAATATCTAAAATACAGTTATTTGAAAGGTTTTTTGATAATCTTTTAAAAATAAAATGGACAGTGAAAATATTCATAAAATTCATAAGAATAGGCTATCTCTTTGATAAGGAAATTCAATGCAACATCCTCTCTGATGTGAGGAGAAATCTTGCAAAAATTTAGCAGAACTTCTTCCCTGTAAAAAGTACTAAAATATGAAGTGCTTTTCAGCAGTCATCATGACTGAGTTCAAAATCATTTTCTCAGGAGGAAGTGGTGTATGACTTGAAGGATTTATGAGGTTGGAGAGACTGAAATGGCTGGAACAGACCTTTAGCAACTACCCAAGGCACCCTAAATCATCACTTGTGCTTGGAAGCTAACAACTTCTCTTCCTAGATGTCCAGGTTAATACCTAGCCATCTTCACATTAAGAAGAATTGGGTGGTTGGCATGACAACGGAGTGAAATGTGTGGGAAGCAAATGTGACTCTAAAAATACAGACCTGGGATTATTTGACCAGCCAAAGTCATGGTAGTTTTTTTCATGGTATTTTCTTTCTATACATAACCATTGTTTCTATGCGTTTGGATAAAAGACCCCAGTATGTGTACTTTTTTGTATATTTTGAAAGCATTTCTTATAGTATTATATGTAAACATATATTACATATATGTTTATTAATTACTTAGTAAAGTATCTAAATAATAGGTTGCTTTTTATTTACATGATAAAAACTATTATCTCTAATAGATAAAAATTATCAAATACAGTTCATATGAGATCATATAGAAAGGGGGAAAAGAAAGAATATAAAATGATTAGAAGTGGCTTTCCTATCTTGGCTTGTGAAGGAGTTGCCATCATTTGTGTGGAATTGAATATCAATATATTGTTTGCTCTAATAATCTCTAGGTCACCAGGCTACATAAGAATTTATTAATCATGGGCTCATATACTTCTCCATTTTCTAAGAGATCATAAAACTCTACCTCATTTAAGTTATCAATGAAAACATGGAGATTTAGAAAGTAAAGTTCTTTAGGTCATAAAGCTGATCTGTAGCATAACTAACTTACTGTTTCATTATTACCAACGCACATTATCATATTTTGTTAACATGTAGTAACATCAGAGAAACTATTTCCTAAGAAAAAATCTGTTACATTTCTCTCAAAATGTTCAACATTACTAACACTATTCATCCTTCCTCATTGCTATTCCTGTTATTTCAATAAAAGTCTACTTATTTCCTACTTATATCCCAAGACATAACACAAATTCAAGAGGTAGACTATTACAGACCTTTCATGTATTCTCTTTTTTATTAATTTTATTTAGAAACAGATAGCAATGAGAGAGTTTCAAAATGGATTAATAGGACAGTTTCAATACTAATACATTGCATATTATTATCTTCTTAGTGGTTATTCATAGTACAAGATGCAAATGTGACATCCTATCTAAATACAAATCCTTCTTCTCAATGAATTAAGAGAAAGTAGCTATATAGCTATCCCAACTAATTTATATATACAGATACAAAATGGTCCCCCCTTTTATTGTTCAGCTTTCTTACAGATGGGTGTACCACTTCCATCCAAACACTGTAGGTTCATGAATTCAGCAAAATAATCCTATATAGTCCAGTTGTCCATAATAGTAGTGGGTTATCTCTAGGACTGGCATGAAATTTTCATGAATGTTTCCATTTGCAACATGCCAAATATTGCCAGATATTTTAGTTAGTTGCTCTTAAGAAATTTATAAAATTCCTCAAATTACATTTGAATTTATTACTTCTTTGTGGTTAGAGATTACCATGTGAGAAAGAAAATGTAGAGCTAGGAAATCACTATAATTTTAATATGGAGATTGGATTGGAAAAGATCAAAAGAGGAAATAAGGAAGACCAAACAGGACTTAGTATATCTGTCAGTACAGTTAAAATTCTGGATTGGCTGTGTGCTGAAATTCAAGTGCAATAATAGGGCAAAAATGGAAGTGCATTGTAAGGTCTTAAAAACTATAAATGTACAGGTATACAATATAAAGGGATAGAAATACGTATGATCATCTGTTCTAAAAACATAAGTAAATTGTCGTAAATGTTATCATAAACAGCCTTGTGGGATCAACTTTGAGCACACTCAAAGTATTAAAAAGTTATATTCTGAAAAGTAGGAAGCCTTAAAATCTATAATTAAAAATTATATCCAGAAAAATTGAATAATAAGGAAAACATATTATTTAAATGTTTTATGGTTAATGACTATATTAAAATTCATACTCTCATATATTCAAAATTTACATTCATATGCACTATCTAGCTGATAGAATTAAATTTTTACTGATTTGTTTGTTTTTTCCTTTAGTACTGGAAATTGTACTCAGGACCTTGTCCTTGCTAGTCTGTGTCACTATGTTAAATCTCCAGCATAAATTTTTACTAATGTCATGGCAGTAAAAAGTTAAAATACATTTATATGTTTATTATGTCCATACAGTCGCTGTCAGAATTTTTTTTTATAATCAGATGTATGAAAAAAGATTTGGGGACACAGAGATGTATTTATATCACTATAATATATGAAAATAATATAAGTACTCGTTGGTATAAGATGCATTAATATATGTCATGACATATGTTATGTCCTTGACAAGAAACCTAAAGTATCATTATAATCACAATTTTGGAGGAAATATTCAATAATATGTAAAAATTTAATGATACAAATTGACTGAAAATCACCAATATACAAAATGATAGAGAACGTTATACTGAATATATGATTTATCCTGCCACAAATATATTTTCATATTAGATTGTACACTTCTAATATGAAAATATATTTTGTTGTATGTTACTCTTTGCCTGTAGTTGTACCCCCAAAGCCTCATACACTCAGTGGAGCACAATTTTAAGGTTTGTGATTAACTCATGATCAGAGGCTGGGATGTGTCTAAACACTTTTGGGATTATGGGCATGAGTTCTACTCCCAGCCTGAGGCAGGTAGCCTGAAGGCAATATAAAGAGAGAGGCTTTCCTCTGCCTGCTGAGGAGGTTTCTTCCTTTTGCTGTTTTTGTTTGGCTGTTCTCCACCTCCTTGAACAGCTGCCCTTTGTCATGTGTCAGTCTACCTTAGAGCCAGCTGTGCATGGACTGAAACCTACACAAACTGTGAGCTAAATAAACCATTGCAGGCTGGGGAGATCACTCAGTAGAATAAGCGCTTCCTCGGCAAGCACAAGGGCCTGAGTTCAATCCCTGGTTCCTCAAAAAAATAAAAACTAAGAATAAATAAATAAATAAATGAGCCACTCTTCCTTAATTTTGGGTGTCAAGTGTTTTGTCCCAGCAATGAGGCAAAAACAACCGAGACAGTTGAGACATTTGAAATTAACATATTCCTTTAATTATGATCCCTATAGTCACTAATATTAAATAGATAGATGACAATAGTTCTCTTGTCTAGAAAGATTGTATTTAAATTTAGCTTAATATTATGATGATTCTAAATTAAGAATTTCTTAGTTATGTAGTGTATTAGAGATAAAAACAACTGGATGGTCCTAAAGCTAAATCCTCTCATTCTCTTTTGATTTTGCCATCACCAGATTCTATAAAGACCATTCTTCCCAGAGTCAGTCTACTAAGCAGTAATGTGATCTTCTTTGACACAAGTTTCTTTACTTTCGTTTATATCTGAGTGGGTCTGGATTAGAATTTGTATTAGCTTTGTCTTTATCACTTTTTCACTGATAACAAGCTGAGTTCCTTTCCTGGAAAAATTATAGCTGTAAATGTCATTGAAGATTTTCTAGGCTACATTTTTTTTTTTTTTTTGGCAGAACCAGGGATTGAACTCAGGCCCTCATGCTTGCCAGGGAAGCACTTATTTCACTGAGCCATCTCCCCAGCCCCACATTGTTTTTTTAAGACAGAGTCTTTCAAGTATTGCAGACTACCTCTGTAGCCTAGGCTGGCCTCAAACTTGTAGCAATTCTCCTGTCTCAGACTCCAGAGTGCTGGGATTGGAGGGATGATATACTATGCCTCACTTTATTAGGCTACGTCTAACAGATGAATTTTTTATTTTTTTTATTTTTGGCAGAACTGAGGATTGAACTCAGGCCCTTGTGCTTACCAGGGAAGTGCTTATTCCACTGAGCCATCTCCCCAGCCCCCAGATGAATTTTTTAAATCAAATATTAGGATCACTTTATAAATAGCATACCTGCTCTTCTTCCTCCCTCACCAATTAATCTTCCAACTTAAAACAAGTGCCATGGTCTTCCAGAGTTTTCAGAGGGTTTACTCACATAGAATAGTCACTTAGGATACTAACATTGAACCTCAGTACTGAAAGGCCATCCATATAGGCCAGCTTTCCTATTGCTAGGGCATAATGCCTATATATATATATATATATATATATATATAACTTGAAGGAAGAGACATATGTTGGCTCCTGGATTCAGAGGATTTGTTCATTCATAGGTTGACTGCAAAGCAGGAACACCAAATTGGAAGGACGTGACAGAGCCAAATTGCATAGCCCGTGCAGGCCAGAAGGAAAGCAGGGGAACAGTTTCAGAGAGAGAGGGAAATGGACCGGGCATAGACTCCAAGGGTGGGCCTCGACACACCTAGAAGTGTGCTTTCCTAAATCCCTGGTGACTCCTGGTGACTCCGAAGATGATCAAGCTGACAATTCACCTTAACTATCAAAAACAAAAGCAAAACAAATAAACAAAATATAGTATACAGTAAGCAAAATACAAGGGCCTCAATGGAAAGGTATTTTATATGAAATTTGAATTTACATAATGTTAAATAATTTATTCATACTCTCTGAGTTTCATTTGCTTCAACCAAGAAGCAAGAAGACAGCCTCCTTTGCAGAACAGTTATGAATATAAAAATCTATACTAATCATAAAATGTTGACAGATATCAGCTGAGTCACAAATTCAGCATTTTAAATGCTTAAACTAGGGCTGGCCAAAGGACTCAGTGGATTAAAGTACCTGAAAGCAGGCTCAGGGGCTAGGGATTTGATTCTCAGACCTGCTGTGCCAACCCCACCCCAGGGGTAGGCTGAGACAGCAATTGCACCTGGGTGTCGTGGCACATGCCTGTAATCCCAGCTCTCCGGAGGCTGTAAACAGATGGATCACTATGAGTTTGAGCTAATAGTGAGGCCCTGAACACCCTGTAGACACTTCCCTAAAGTACAGAGGGAAAAACATCTTAGCTAGTTCTATTTATACAATTAAATTATCAAAATGCTTAAAACTTGGAAGGAATTGCTTAAGATTTATTTTTGGAACTTCCAAGAACTTGATACTTAAATGACAGAATCATTTTACAATATATGCTAAATTGGAATTCTTTATTGTTTATAAGAAGTTCCAATATTTGTTTCTTGGGGGAAAAGTGGGCTCTGAAAACTGCATCTTCAAAGAAGGCAGATACTATATTCACAGATCTTTTGAGCATCTTTAACAAAACAGTGTCAGATTTTGACAGAACAAAGAAAGCACACTTCCCTACACCCTCGACGTTTGTGTCAGACAAGCTTAACTGTTACCCTGGTACAACTTTTTTTTATCTGTCCATGCTATTTTTAATCATATGAAAACTACTACAATTAAATTCTGTCTGATGTATTTAAGTTATACTTTAAATTTTGAAGTGCAAAATAGAACATATAAAACACAGACAACCCAGAAAAAGCAGAGCCAAAGGCTGCCACAGCAAGATTTGTCTTTTTTATAGATTTGTGGAAAGCATGCTGTAAATTTTCCTAGTAACTGCCCACTGGAGTCATATTTGCAAGCTGCCTTTCCTGAGTAACAGGTAATACAAGGCAGTTAGAATATACATGAAGAATAACTATTCTTTTATCTGCTCACAATAGAGTGTTTGCACTATGAGAGTAATCAAAACGATACTACATTTAAGGGGTAAAGATGAACAAGAGCATTCGAACATCAGACAGAATATCAGTGAAGCTGTAATATGTTTTGTAGTGGTGCAAGCGCAATAGATAAGAGTATAAAGGAAGACAGCTAATTTGCCATGGCAGTGGGCACTGCCAGAGGATGAAGGAAAGGTGGGAAGAGGCTGATCTAAGGTGAACTCAGCAAAGATTGTATTGTCTTCCAGTGTGATTATGTTCTATACCAAAAACATTCTCTCCTTATAAAGTCCCACATATAGAAGTTACATTTCAGAGTCAGGAACAAAAGAAAAATCTGTCAGGCATTAAATTTTAAATCTTCAAAAAGGAAAAAAAAAATCAGAATCTATTTTAATATAAGGAAAAGTTGTACAGATTGCACAGATTGACCCTCAAAATCAGTAGCTGCAAGCTTGTAAATCTATTAAATAGCTGCCATGTTTTGTTATAATTAGAATTTTACAATGATAAGACCAAATGAACAGCAATTATAATTATTTAGTAGATTCTTGGACATCTTTTTTTTTGCCTACCAAACTGACTACTTTCCTTTGTAATTTAGCATCCTGTTGCCCTTTCTCTCTTCTGCTCTTTTACCTGACACATATTAGTCATTGCTCAAGGCTCAGTCTATATAATTCATCCTCTATAAAGATGTCTGTCAATTCCTGTGTGATGAATTAGGCACCACTAGAAGATATCTCTGTTCTTTTTCTGTTCTCATTATGCAGTCAAACTTCAAGGACCAAAGGGTTTCCATTTATGAGTTTGTGCCAAACACTTGCCTGCGATTTACCAAACACTGTGCTCATATTAAAATCTATTTGGTAATGAGAGTTGCACATTAAATGATTAAGTTGGAAAGGATTTTAAATATTAATTGACTTGTAATAACCTAGCAATTTCCTTGCAGGCCCTAATCAATTCTCGGGCTTCCACCCATTCTGTCTGGTTGTCCAAGGACAATATTCAGACCCAGTCCCTCTGCAGCTCTCTGTTAAAAGCATTAAGTTCTGATTAAGGCTGAAAAGTCTTCAAGAAGAAAGGATAGTCTTGGAGAAAAGAAGTAAGACAGATTTTGCAAAGACAAAATGATGGGAAAGACTAACATTTTGTGATAAATAAATCCAAGAAAGCATGCAATATAGCTCAAGTAAATTTAAATAAAACAATCAAATCCTATTAAAATATTAGAAAGTATGTTAGAGATGACCTAGCAAGGCAAAAGAAATATGTAATTGCTATTTTTAATGGGTGATGGCATAAGTATCGCATCTTTTTACAACCTCATAGGTTGTGCAAACATGGTGGCCAATGGCTTTTGTTGTTCTTCTCATGTGAAAGAACTAATGCATCACAGGAAGTACTTGAGATTTTGTGTTAAAGGAGAAGGTTATTTTTAGCTCTAGTAGTAAAATAATTTTAAGACATTTACCTTTTACACACACATTTATGTTGCATGTTCAAATTGTATAATACATGTGTCTTAGTTACTTTTCTCTCATTGCTGAGACAAAATACTCGATGTACAAAATTAAGGAAGGAAAGATTTATTTAGTTCTCAATTACTGGAGATTTCAGTCCATACTCAGCTGGCTCCAAAGATGAGGAGTACATGGCAGAGAGCAGTTATTCATGGTAGTGGAAGACAGCAAAGGGCAAAGGGAGAAGCAATGGTGGCAGCTAGTTAACCTCTACCCCCTCCCTATGTTGTATTCAGGCTATCAGTCCCAGGGTGGGTGTAGCACTCACACAAATAATCCTAGAGTTTATCCAATTCATTGGATTATGAATTAATCACAAACTCTAGAAGCCCACTCAATGAATGCATGAGGACTTGGGGGACAACTAGACACAAATTATAACAACATATTTAATTTACAGTAAAAGATATTGGCATTAATCCTCAAAATACTCCCTGTCACTTTGCATGTACTTATCTCATTATTCTTGCCATTTTCTGAAACAGGTTCTGGGCATCTTCTTCATAAGTTGCAATGTAATGGCAGCTTATCCAATGTCCTGATCCAATTTCAAGTATTTACTTCTCATGGTCACTTTGATTTGGAAGAAAAGCCATTTGTTGCACAGTGCCTGGCACACTAAACAAGGTGGATGAGGACCCATCGTGAGAGAGAGTGACCATTTCTTTCTGTTGGAGGGTAGTTGGCAGTAGCATTCACTGTAATTTTTATGAAATCTTGTAGAGACACTCATGAAGGAGGACTTCCAGAGCTGCTTCAGGAAGTGGCATGCACGATGAACTAAGTGTATTATAAGCAATTGGGAGAATTTTGAGAGATTAATTGCAATATGTCTTTTAGTTTGCATTCCTTATTTATGTGTTTATCATATTTTACAATCATTTCATAAATAATCTTTAAAATGACAGTAATGTCTCAGGGGCTGTCAGGAGAATTAAAAGATGTTATTTGATATGATCTAGCACAATGATAAAGTCTGTCTTAGAATCAACATATCATTTTTTATTCTTGTTATATCCATTTTATCTTATTCTTCATTGCATCTACTAACATATGGATTTGTGGATCTATTTTAATAACTGGGTATTTAATTGTGGTTAAAGAAAGAAAAAGATTCCACTGTTTAGCTACATGGATGAGCTAGATTTCAATACTTCCCACAATAAATTGGTTCTCATACCCTAACAACAAATTTAGTATTGCTGGTGTGAATTTGTACATACAGTAGGAATGGAGTAAATATGTATTGTCAGTTGCCTGATTGGATTTGGTTTACAGAACACACTAGATGTTTGAAGCCATGATAAAGATACATTCCTATCTTTATCACAATTCCTGTATTGTTAACCCCTGAAGCACTTTCAAGGAAGCCACTTCCTTCTCTCTCTGTTGTCTGTCCATCAATCACACATTGAAAGAGTGCCTTTAAAGATTCCCGAAGCTCAACATATGGCTTTCTCTTCAAGCAAATCCAATTTCCAAACAGTTTACAAAATCTTTACAAATCATTCCACTCACCCTTTGTGTTTGATATTTTGGCACCATCTTTAGCTTTTTCACCTCTTTTCCCTATTTATAATATAATTTCTATTCTCAGTAATTGTTTTTCTAATTCATCTTTTCCAATTAGTGGCCACCATGACTGTCAATGAATTTACTTTTCTTTGAACTTTCTTTTTCATTGATTTCTTGTGCCAAATGCTTATTGATTGAATATTTATGGCAGTTTTAAAGGAATAAAGAAAAATAAGAGACAAAATTCCTCTTACCGTGGCATTACATTGGAATAAGATTGCAGAAAAGAAGCACAAATGTTAAAAGAATAGGCTGGAGTAGTCGATTGAAAGGAGATGCTGAAGCTATAAAGAGACTGCATGAGCAAAATTCTTTGATGAGAAAAGTTTTGAGTTGAGATTTGAGAGGAATGAGCCAAAAGAGAGTCACTGGCTCAACGAGATTGGAGTAAAGAGATTTGTCTTTCAGTTCTCTTTAATTGATGTTGCCGCAGGCTGTCTGCTATTCTCCTTACCTTGATCTCTTCACAGCTCCTTGTGACAGCTCTGAATATGCCACTAGCTTCAGGTAGCAGAACTATCTCTTGTGGTTTCTCTATTCCTCACCAATACCTTTGTAATTAGTCACTTTGTAAATAAAATCTCAGCAAATTATCCTAATTTGAGTGTGCCATCTGTTTCCCCCTGACTCCCTGATGGATACAGTAATTTGTACTGAAGGGGCTTCAGGAAAGCAGCCTTCATTATTGGATCCTGGTGTGGTGTTAGTCATATATTTGAGCACCGCAGGATAACCTCCCGGTAGGGTGAGAGAGGAGATGAATGGGACACAGGTGGGATGCCAGTGAGCTATAGTATCTGATGACATCATGATTGCTCAAATTATCACTGGGGACAGCATGAGATGAAGTGCAGATGGAGAACAGAACACCAGGAGATTGAAGATCTGAGTTACTTCGTGGCTAACACAATAGTAGGTGTGAATTAGATGACATTTCCATGTATGTATAAAGAAGGTACCTAAGAAAAATTAAATAGAAATAAATCAAATATAGATTCAAATGATTTTGCTTAACTATAGGATGAATGTGGCTGAGGTCCAGGCCCTGAGTCTTTGAATGATGCTCAGAACTGCAGTGCTGCTTCAAAGTTTTTTCAATCTTATTAAAGTGAAAAGATCAGTGACTAATGAATAGAGTGTTAATTACTAGCAAAATGTGGTTTAAACATAAATGGGCAGATTCAAATCGAAGGGCTGAAACTTTAAGACATCTTTGCTGCATTGTTGTAGTCTCTTTTGTTTTTTAATCTTTTATTTATTAATTTGGTACAGCTACATGCAGCTCAGACTTGTAGTGATCCACTTGCCACAGCCTCCCCAGTTTTTTGATTAAAGGCATACACCACCACAATTGGTTTTGGTGCCCAACCTGGCATGGCGCAGGCAGCACGGGACTGGCATGGCACATGGTGCTGGGGATTGTCAGGTCCTCGTATTTGCCAGGAGGGTATGTAGAATGTGAGATAACTCCCTGGCAGTAGCCTGCTACATAAAAATCTATAAACAAGTTGTCAGTGATGAATTTCCTCAAGGTTTGCCCCACTCGGTGCCTCCAGACCTATGTAACACATTAAAAGAAATAAGTCTGCTTTGGGCAAATAGTTGATCATGAAAATAATGTTTACAATGCCTTCTACACATTATTGACAAGTACCTGGAGAAGATGTAGAAAGTGGATTCTATAGGTGTTATAAGAGGGAAAAATGTAAAACTTAGAAGAGTAAAATTTACTAATGTTGATGTAGGTATCCTTATTCTATTTTTAAGAAACAAAGGTCTGGGAAAATTCTTATTAGAATAAGTGCTTTCCTGGCAAGAGTGAGGGCCTGAGTTCAATCTCCATTCCACCAGAAAAGAAAGAAGGAAAGAAAGAAAGAAAGAAAGAAAGAAAGAAAGAAAGAAAGAAAGAAAGAAAGAAAGAAAGAAAAGAAAAGAAAAGAAAAGAAACAAACAGCTTATCTTAAAGATCCCACATTAGCACTACTGTGGATAATTTGGTTGTGTCAATATATTCCATAGTTAATAGAGTAGAAATTATCTGCATACTAGAGTTGACAGAATTTAGGATTCAAGGAAATGGAGATTCTTTTATTTTTTTCTTACCTTTCACCATAAAATGAAAAGATGGACTTATTGCATGCAGTGTTAAAAATTGCTTATACTAAGACATAAACAGAAAAATTTATGGTAATTCTTGAGGGACCATCAGTGTTCCTAAAGACATTAGTGATAAGAGACAGCTATGATGTTAGGTTTCTGGATTTCAATGACACTAATTGGACCCAGAATTGCATGGTTCTTAGCTATCAGATACACTATGTTAATTACCAAAATAAGTCATAAGAATGAAATTCCTTTAAGACATTTTCACCACATGTGGTGGTGCATGCCTATAATCCCAGCACTGGGGAAGCTGAGGCAGGAGGATCCTTGGGAGCTCAATACCAGCCTGGACCACAAAGTGAGCTCAAGGCCAGCCTCAACTGCATAGTGAGACTTTATCTCAAAGCAATTTAAACAGCATTTATTTCTCAGAGATTTATCAGTACCATTTCTCAGGGGGTTCCTAGAAATAAGTAGGCAACTCTTTTTGCAATTGCTTGTTATTTATGGAAGAGTGGAGGGAGAGAATTAAGGTCTGCTGAGAAAAGCATATCTTCAGTTGTCTGAAGGATGTATGTAGCCTCTTGCCCATTCTCAGAACTAAGCTACTTTACAATTTCAAAGTATCATTCACCAAGGGGAGGACTATGGCCACCGAAGAATGCCATAAATATCACAAGGTAAACTTTGAAAATTTTCTCTAGGTTATCAGTCTTGCCCCAGAATTTGCTCACCTATCTTACATCTTCTCACAATGTAATATAGAAAAATTTTGATTGACTAGACATGCCACAGAATATGCTATGGGTCCTAGGATATGCTATGACTCATAGGAAACAAAAGGCATGTCATGTTGGAAAATGAATAGATAATACCACAAAAATTCAGAGAAAGACTACCAATGAAATTTCTGGGAACTTTGAAGCTTGCTGAACAGAGATATAAGTCTCTATAACTTGTATCTCTTTCTCTAACAGAAGAGCTCCTTTTGGATCAGAGTCTTTGAGTCTGAAGAAGTAGGTATAGCTAGCTTGATAGAATATTACAATCAACTAGTAAGCAGTATTGAAGGGATTCCCCACAAAAGTCAGTGTGTGTTAGCTTTCTGATATCCAGTATGTAAGGAGCTAATACACAAGAACACATGGTACTTATGCCAGGTACTATGATGCCTCATTTACAATGCTGGACCTCAGACTGTGTATATTTGGAGTACTATTGTCTAAGGAAAGAGTGATATTACCAAGGACCAGAAGAATGTTTAGAATACATTGAAATGCAAGATTATTGCCTGGTCTTTCCTGGTTATTCTTATGCACTGTTAAGTATAGGAGAAAATTACTGTTCTGGTGAGTAATCATAATTACCAGAATAGACCCTGAATGCTTGATACACAGAAGCATAAAGAGAGAAACAATATGTGGATCCTCAGGGATTCACAGGGACACCTCCCATATTTCCATATCTTATAATTCGTAACAGTCAAACAATAGAGAATTCAATAAAGACAAGAGTCTGGGAGACAAAACCTACTAGGGTGAAGGTTTTGGTGTGCTAAGGGGATCGCAGAGAGCTAGGGAAACTTTAGTATGGTAGTATCGAAGGATCACTATGACTTTTAGCTTAGATGATCAAATACAGAGAAAGGAATGATGATGGCTGTTTCATAAGGCTTAATTTTACTCTTCTGTTATATTATGTGAAGCATACTTGGTGTGACAGAGTTTAGATCTCAAATGAAAGTGTGACTAAGTTAATGTTACACATAGAGATGGGACTTGAATATCTTTTTATTTTATTTTGTTTTTTTGAGACAGGTTCTCACTATGCAGTTCAGGTTGACCTTAAGCTCACTTTGTAGCTCAGGCTG
The DNA here is from genome assembly GCA_004027165.1 of Ctenomys sociabilis. Taxonomy (NCBI): domain Eukaryota; kingdom Metazoa; phylum Chordata; class Mammalia; order Rodentia; family Ctenomyidae; genus Ctenomys; species Ctenomys sociabilis. The sequence continues at coordinate 42,595 of PVKA01009943.1, forward strand.
GTCTCGAACACAACAATCCTCCTGCCTCAGCCTCCTAAGTGCTGGGATCACAGACATGAGCCACCCCACCCAGCTTTGAATATCTTCCCATGTTAAAATCAATAGATTTTACTCTGAAGAAGGACTGAAGTGCTAACTGAAGTGTAAATACACACCATCATCTCACTGCATATGTCTTATTTTCTTTTCCATATATTCTCTGTCCTGTATGACTGACACCATCCATCTACTGCTCCAGTTGACTTCTAAATTGCAGTGGAGAGTACTGGCATGAAATAAGAGACCAGAATTTGAGGCTAGAATCTTGGTGCTTACCCTGTAAGTTTACCTTAAGGAGGTTATGTTCACTAAATTGCCTCCTTATTTTCAAGACAGAGATCATGAAATGCTCTCTCTTCTATTTTTTATTAACTCCTTCCAACTGGATATTTTGTATATTATCAACAGAGATGATGTCAGCTTTAGTATTACTTCAGCCTCAAATTTTTTCTAGACCTCACTACACTTACACTCTCAGCCCACCTGTACATTCATAATTAATTCCTTCCAAGTAAGCCTCCATGTATTATTTTGATTGTGTTCTCTGTTTCCTGTTAAGACCCTGAATAATGTTTCATGACATACTAGTCACCAATGAAAATTAAGATTTATAATAAGACTAATGGGAAGAAAAAAATATATATATATATTAAAGAGGTTGGAGATATAGCTCAGTAGAATAGCACCAGCCTTACAAGTGTAAAATCATGAGTTTGATTTTCGATGTTGAGAAAAAAAGGCTAATGGAATGGGAGTTGTGCTTTAGCCTAGGCAGTATTTCTGGCTTCCAACAGTTTTTTTCTACTCATTTAACTCATTTAATAGTATAGGTAATAATTATTGTAATTATCATCATGTTTTTTTCTAATCATTGGAGATTTAGTTACTTGGAATATATATATATATATATATATATATATATATATATATATATATATATATATATATACACATATTTTACTTGGAGAAAAAAATGCATACATTATTGTTCCTTAACAAGTTGATTTAAATAGACACATTTATCTACTCTTTCTCTAGTCATTATATGAAGTTTTTCTAATATTAAAAAAAATCCAAAATATAACAAGAAAAAAATACCCCACAATTCCTTTATTTCCACCAATAGGCTACCTTTCAAACTTCAAACTTAAGTTTAAACTTAAAACAAGGTAACTAAGACACAATAATTATAATGAAATATTTTTAAAAACACTGGAGAACTTCCATGGAAGTAGAAATTTCTGATTTTCAATCCCAGCTTAACAGAAAAATAAGGTTGGCACTTGGGTTCACTTGAGGGCCTTTTTCAATACAAAAGATAAGGGCAGCACATAGCAGTGGATGAAGAGCTTTCAGAATTAGATTGGCCGAGGAAGAAAAGCCCCAAGAAACACTGGAACTGTGATTTCAGAGAGAAACCGCAAAGAAGTGACTCTTAAGACCTCAAAGAAGTGACTCTTGAAGGAGTGGCTGATGTAGAAATAGATAAGCCTTTAGAGAACTGAGGCTCTACTTTTAAATACTCCACTTCTGACCCAATGAACACAATCAAAGAATAGAAGAGTGAACATAAATACCATCCCACATAAGTGACATATAGAAAAGACCACACTGAATAAAGTTTCGAAAGCATGAACTTTTCAACAAATTATGATACATTCATTGCATCTCATATAAGAAAAAATTAACATTGACTGATCATTCCACAAACAAAAGCTAATCTCAGGTAGATGAAAGATCCAAATATGAAAAGTAAATGGAGTATTGGCTCACATCTGTTATCCCAGCATTTTGGAGTCTCAGGCAGAAGGATCACTGTGAGTTTGAGACCATCCTGGGCTGCAAAGTAGCCAAGTTGAACTGCATACCAAGACCCTGTCTCAAAAAGATAAATAAATAAATAAATAAATAAATAAATAAATAAATAAATAAATACCTTATCCAAAAGTTTGGTAAAATATCTTATAACCTTGAATGAGGAAGAATTTTTATTAAACTAGACAAGAAAATAGCACTGATTATAAATGAAGGCTCAGACATGGAGCTTTCCTAGCACTATTTAAGAACTTTGTCAGAGTCTGGGAAGCCTTCAGGGCTCTGGTCAGATCTGACCCTCCTTAGCCACCATTGCACAGGCATGGAGCTTCTGCTGATGTCACTCCACACTTTTAAGAATTTAGAAAAACTGATTGGCCTGTGGGACACAGGAGAGCTGCAATCTGAATGCCCAGCATGAGCAGGTACAGAGCTTTCCTGGAGTCATTTAAGAATTTTGGCAGAGTCTGATTAGCCTGTGGGACTCTGTCTGGGTGATTACAGGCAGCTTCAAAAATGCTGAAATGCAGCAGCAAATGGCAATCTCAGTCATATATTGGCTACCCAGAAAAAATCCAAGGGACAAAGATATACAAGAACTTTACCACCTGAACACTCTGCAATGATAGCAACTGAGGCAAAGAAACAAGTCCATCAGGCTATAAAGAAATAAGATCAGAAATAATCTCTCAGGTCCAAAAAGAAATGATAATTGAGAAAGAATTGCTCAGCACAGCTAAAGAAGACATAGAAAAATAGGAGAATAGTAAAATGATGGAAACACTGAAGAAATAATGCAGGAAAGAAGTAGAATGCGTGAACAGATTCAAACAGATATCCAGGATATTAAGAACTCCATTGAAAGGTGGTAAAACTGCTTGAGTGAAACTAAACATAGACTTTCAGACCTTGAAGACAGTGTTGCAGCTAATGAGCATGAAATAAAAGATCTTCTAAAACTAGAACCTGTACTACAACATTATGAAACTCAGTTGAGCTCCAAATTTTCTGAACAAGAAGATTATGGAGCCACAGAGGAAAGAATCAAAGTTCTACAGTGTGCCTGGGGAGAGTCACATGGAGAGAAAACTTTCTCTCAGGCTCTCACGGAGAGCAAACTGGTCAAGCATTGGCTGTGACTCATCCACATGGAGGACACAGATAAAGGATCTACAGAATAAGGTACAAGACTACAAGATAAACCCTGAGGGGACTTCACTGAACTCATAAGAAACAAAAAATACATGTGTTGGTATATAGGTCTTGCTCTATCTAGGTCTTAACCATCCAGCCGAAAAGTATAAAAATGAGGTATACACTGCGGGGCCATAATAATAAGTGGAGCTGTAAATGGTTATGTTGGACAGCTTCTTCAGATAACTCACTACTGTTATGGAATGCTGAACTGTGTTGGGCTGTGTCGTTGAGTTCAGGCACCTAAATTAGTTGAATGACAATGGAGTGCCCACCTTTGACAGCTGTAGACAAAGGAAGGGGTATAGAAAGGAAGAATCATGATGTGTGTGTTTGGACAGTACAGTTGGGATAGATAACGCGATGCTTCTACATAATTCTATGAGAGGCAAGATTTGCACTAATGGTGGTTGGACAGGATAGTATGTTGGCTTCTAGTACGATGGAAAACCACTAGGAAATTAACAAGGTAGAAAGTATTAATTATTGAATCTTTGATGTAATTCACGTATAAAAACTAAGATATGCAAACAACTATACTCTCTTAATTTACTGTTAAGAGACATATGCTATAATAATGGCTGTAAGTATAATATCATGTATGCACCTTCTATGATTCCAAAACATTATGAAAATAGTTTTCAATGTATTATTTATCAGATCCATCTTGTCAAGGTATATAAAAACTGTCTCATTGATATTTGTACTTCAATAAAATAAAAGTTTAAAAAAATCATAATCTTTCTTACTTCCCATTCCCCTCCCATCAGTTTTATATTCTAAGAGCTTAAAAAATGTACTATGATGGTGTGAGTTCTGAGGATGCCATTTCAATTGTTATTTATGTTAGGGTGTCTTTTGGTGATTGTTCAAATAATCACTTCTACTGTTTTCATGCTTATGTACTGCATTTTAGTGCTATTGTATGAATCCAAATATCAATAACAAGCTAATAAAATAATACCAAGCTGGGGTTGAATGAGGTGAAAAAAAAAAAAAAAAGATCTCCTAAAACTAACAATTCAGCATCTACAAGATGATGCAAAAATATAAGTATGATAAGTGTCGATGAAGCAGTGGGAGATAGCACAAATGACATAGAAAGACTTATTTGTAGAAGCACTACCAGAAAAATTTTTAAATATGAGAAATCACATATAGTTAAGTGAGGCATACAGAATGCACACAGACACAATCACAATAAATCTACACCTAGAATATAGGATAATCAAAATCTCAGAAGTTTGGCAAAAGAACAGAGTATTAATTATAAATGAATAAACTGCTAAATTATCTACTTTATAGTAAAAAGTCCTAGTCATTCATGAACAGCATTAGAAGAATGAAAAAATTAACATACCAGGTTGAACATATGTGAAATATTTGAGAAAAATAGATAACTTTCATTGTCTATTAAAGACTCCTACAAATCAGTAAGGCAGATGTGGCATGATAAGTTTCTGTTTCATTAACCATACTGTGGTTGAGTTTTAGGGAATCTTGACCAGTCAATTAATTTAAATTTCAGGTATCTATCAAGCATACAATAAGCAAACCTTGACTGTGATCTTTAGTTGTGATATGCCAATTTGTTTTAACTAAGGAATACCTAGTGATTAGTGAAGTTTTGCATGTGTGTGTATAACTGACATGTAAGCTAGCAAACTGAGGGGGCAGAACAATCCTAGATGTCATGGCATCAGCCAGTAGTAGGCTTAAAATATTGACAGAGTAAAAAAGGAAAGAAGGAAGTGTTCTCAGTTTTGCAGGACTTCAGTCTTGGCCTTTTGGCTGTTGGCTTCTGGTTTCCTCAGCTTTCCAGTATAGACTGTTAGAGCTGTCCAGCACAGACTTACAATGGTGACTGTGGTGATTTTCCAACTCTCAACATTCAGTTGTCTCTATCCTCTGGCTCTCTAGCATGCAGAAGATATCACTTTGGATGTTCTGTTCCCAGAGATAGCGATTGTGACTCTTCCACTTTTGGTCTTGTAAGCGAAACTATAAAGTTGTATTCTATAATTGTGTATTTTATATTGATTCTTGTTTTCTAGAGAACCCTAAATAATTCAGTGTTACATTAATCAAATGAAACACTGTATAACAAAGGAAAATAATGAAATAGCCATACATTTTAGTGAGGGAAGTCCAACACAAGAGACTGTATAGTATATTAGAATTCACTAGAAAAACAAAACAATGACAGAGAGAGAGAGAACAAGACAAACACAAAGAGACAGAGAGAGAAGTACCTTGGTTCACAAACTTAATTTTCCCACTACTTTGGAAAAGTTGGTCACATTTATATTTGTTTGGAAAAAATGTTCACAGTCAGGTCTGTCAACCAACGTAGAGTTTTCAAGCAAAAATAAAATTTTCTGAAAACTTACTTCTGTTTGTGAACCAAATTGTTCACAAACAAAAGCACTCATTAACTGAGGTATGCATGTGTGTGTTTGTGCATATGTATGTATAACTGAAACTGTAAAAAATGAATGAAATGTAATACGTATTGTAAAATAAAACTCTCAAATAAGAAGCAGAACTGTGGATGGAGTAATGGAAAAGGAAAAACGTAGAAACATTTTTATAATTAAGAAGAGGTTGAAAGGAAGGAGCTAGGTGAGGGAAAGAGAAAAAATAAAGAATAAAGATATACCATGCACAGGTACATAATCCATATGAAGAATGTGAGCATTACATATATTTAAAATGTACATGCAATAAATTTTAAAAATAAGAGAAACATAATCACTTGATTAGAAAGAAAAGAGAAATGAGGAAACAAAAATATTTTATACATGGGAAAAAAGGAGAGAAATAAGGAGACAGTTAGCTACTTTGTTGGTGTAAGGTAAGGAGTTGGCACTGTACTCAGGGATCTCTGTTTTAAGCCTCTTTCCTTACATGGTGAGAAGGGGACTTTCTCCCTGAGAGTTTTTAAAACATCATTGGCCATTTTGTGCCCTGAGACTCCTGATTTGACCATTGTCCATTCTATTGCCCACGTATGTGTTCTTGGATAAGCATTTCTGTGGTCTTTTTGTGATATCCCGGTGCTTATCTTGTGAAACTTACAGCAGAGTTACATTCAATACTGATTTAGTAAAAAGGATACATTCTAGGGTAATACTATGATGAGAATAATAAAATATAGATGTATTTAATATATAACTTATAGTGTATACGTATTATGTATGGAAAGAGAGAAAGGAGATTTATAAAGTCAACTTATAATAGCCAACTCTAATCAGGTGTTGAAGAATAATGAAAGAGGTATCCAGCTGGATAGTCAAAAGATTAGTTCAAAACTCCAAGGCTTGAAGCTGACTACAGCATCCTGTGCAAGTAACTTTCTGGAAGCCAGAGGATCTGTGTTAGAAGGCAGAAGGATCTACATGGGAGCCTGGAAGGTCCATGTGAGAACCTGGAGACAGATGCCCAAAGGCAATGGTGAATACTGAAGCTTCTCTAAATAGGGAGAAGTGAGACTTCTTTCTTTTCTTCACCCATCTAGACTGTAAGACTATTGCTTAGGGCCACTACATCAAGGTGAGTTTTCAATCATTTAGACTAGTGACAACAAATCTCTTACAGCTTTCAATGATACAAACAGCCTGCTGCAGCAGTGCACACATGAGGCCTTCAGGTCAATCCTAATACAGTATGTTTGGCTATAATTTGAAAGAATTAAAAAGTATTTTCTCACTTGAGGATGGAAGTTCTAAGCATGCTGAGGGAATCAGCTAACAAGACATAGCTAAAAATAAAGGCCAAAGCCTTTTCTTTGATTCAGAATCCTCCTCCACTAATCACTCTCAGTTTAGACAATCAGTTAATAGACACTGCTTCTTCATATGAAAAAGTCTCCTAACAAAAGTATTAAGCACAACTATTTTATTATACACTTAAAAGTGGTGAGAAGGTAGATTAAACCAAAAAGAAAAAAATCTAACAATGAATGTAATAGCTATGTACTGCAAAACTGTACTAATAAAAAAGCAAGATCCTTATCCCTCCAATAAACAGAAGGAAAAAAAAAAAGAGAAAAATGCAAGCTACACTGAAAGGAAAGATTAATACCACCACAGATTAAGTAAGACTCATTAAGTCCCATAGAAAATTGTGCTGAGATAATTGAGATTTTAGAATTCGAGGTCCCTTTGAATAAAAAAAAAAATGAGCTTTCTATATTGTTGTCTTGGGTACAGCTTATGTGCTAACTTGTGGTATGCTGTCCTCACATTTAAACTCCCAAAGTACATGCAAAGTTCTACTATAGTATTTGCCAAAACTATTTTATTAACCCACAACTCTCTACTATAGATGCTTAGGCATCAACAAATCTTTGTGAACACCAAGAAACCAGGGACCCTTCAGGCTAGAGATCTTCCAGCGCTCATCAATCACTGGTAGAGTGCCGCAGGAACACCAGTGCTCAAGAAGGAAGGAAAAAGTGAAGGCCGTCTAATGGCTTGCCAGATGCTTAGAAGAAGAAGACATTCTGAGAATTTGAAACAGTGAACAACTTTTGCCACTACGTATGCCTCCTGTGTTGTAAACTTGTTCCCTATGTATAAAACTGTTCTTGTCTCTGGCAAGGATTTGTTTACATCATGGCTTCTGCTTCAGAGTAAAGACTTTTTGGAAAAAATACTTGTATGGATTTGCTATAAATTTCAACAAATCACTGAAATAAAAGAATTTGTTCAACAACCAATGATAAATTCATATATGTAAAAATAAAGATATATTTGAACCTTGGGGAAAGATGAAATACATAATTTTTAGTGGCCCTTAAAAAGGGTGCAGTTTGTAATCTGGTTTATTTATTTATTTATTATGTATTTGGTGCTGAGGATCAAAGCCCCATTCCTGCGCTTGCCTAAAATGGTGCTTACTCCTCTGCGCTGTTTCATTGGCCCTAATCTAGTCCATTTATAAACTAATCCAAAGATACCTTCATGATGTTAAGTATGTTTAAATATGAAGTCTCTTCAAATGTAAAAGAAAAATGTTTTTTTCTAAATAATCCTATATTATTTAAAATTTGTAGTTAGAGAAAATGTTTTTAATTTATCATTTTTAGGTTGATTATAATGGATTCATTAAATAATTCTATATTACTTAAAATCTGTAGAAGAAAAGTGCTTTTAATTTACTGCTTTTGGGTTGCTTATAATGGATTCATAGTTGCAAAACACAGAAATGAGGCCAACACATCAAAAATTTTAAATTTAACAAGATGAATTATTATAAATATTTTCTACTGTTTTAAAATGCATACTGTTGTTACTAACAAGTTGGCTTCACAAACAAAGATAGATCAAAGCCAAGTGAAGTGATGAATATAAGATGTGTGAAAAACACTTGGATATTTTCACCACTTACTTGAATATTTGTCTGTATGAATTTAGACTCAATCTAGTTCCAATTCCAGTAATTATAGAATAATTACATAAGAATACCAAAATTAGAAAAATGCATTCACTTGCTCACTTTCATTTGATGTTGAATTAAATGAGAAAACTTCCAGAACACATCCATCAAGCAAAAATAATTTTTAAAAATATACTGAATATAAAGATTTAGTGTTTTTCCAGCCTCCACTTGGCCTGAAGATTACTGGAGAGACCTGGTCTGCTAGCCCACGCCCTTAGCCCGAGTTTGATGACTTTGGCTGACCGCCCACATGCTGAAGACTGTGGGAAAAACTTGGAAGCCTTAGTCCTCCACCCCTAGCCCTGCCTTCCTCCTGGAGTTTGCTCAGTCCAGCAGTTCCTGATTGGCCTAAACACTGTCAGAGAGACCTGGTAGGCTGTACCCTGCTCCTCACCAGTTTGATGATGCTGGCTGCATCTCACCCTGAAGGCTGGTGTATAGACTCAGTAGTTCCAGCCCTGCCCCATAACCTTCCAGCCAGAATTTGCTGAGTTGGCAGATCCTACTCCTCCTGAAGACCACTAGGTAGTCCTGACTGCCACAGAAACCTGCAGAGGACTTGCAGAGCACCACCCTGTGCCAATCCGCCACTGAGAGACCCTTGCACATCTTCAACCTGTACTCATCATTATTTGATCTTTCTTGAACTGTAGCTTGCCTCTCTCTCCTTAATGAGGTAGAAATAACATACAGCAGGAGCTTTGTCAAGCATAGCCCAGCCTCACACACTCTGGAGAGCCTTGCTGACATGTACCCTGGCCATCTACCATCACTGAAAAAAATGACAAAAGGAAGGAACAAAAAGCAACCTCAGACCTCTAGTCCACTGAAACATGTCCTGGAGACAAGGTTGGAGAAGAAATTGGAAGTCACACAACTAAAATTTCAGTCAAGGCAGGGGAGAAATTTCAGAGTTGATAGCAACTAAAATTATAAAAAAGAAACAACTTCATCAGGCTGTGGAGGAAAGCAGATTAGAAATAATCTCTCAGTTAAAAAGGAAATGACAATTGTGAAATAATTGCTTGATATATCTAAGGAAGACATAGATACAAAAAATATATAAGAGAATAGGAAAATTATGGAAACACTGAATGAACAATTCAGCAAAGAACTAGATCCAAACTAATAAACAGGACATTAAAAATCCATTGACAGCCGGAAAAAATGATTGAAAGAAACAAAAGATAGAATTTCAAATCTTGATAGATAGCATTACAGCTAGATAACATGAAAGAAAAACTCTCTTAAGAATAACAACCAGCCAGGAAATAACAATACAACAGCAGCAAGATGACAAAGAAAAATAATATAAGACTAATAGCTATCAAGGAAATAGCTAAAGATAATACAAAAGACATAAAAACAGTATTTGAAGAAGTAGTAGCAGAAAATTGCCTGAGTACAGGACAATAATCTGATATATACGTAAATGAAATGTGTAGAATTCCAGTTAGCCCCGAATCAAAATAAATCTTCACCTTGATATGAATAATCAAGATCCCAGAAATTGAGCAAAAGCATAGAATATTAAAACATATTGGAAAGAAAAATACAGGTAATCTATAATGAAAAGACCTTTAGAATCACAGCAGATGATAGCCATTCTTTGCGGCATAAGATGGTACCTCAGCAATGTTTCAATTAGCATCTCTTTAATAGCCGATGATGTCAAATTTTTTTTCATATGTATATTCTTTTCAGATGCCCATTTCTGGATTGGGAGTATAAATTTGGAGGAGTGTATACTTTTTTTAAATTTTTATATATTGTAGATATTAGTCCTTTGTCTGACGAACAGTTGGCAAATTTTTTTCCCACACTGTATGTTCTCTTCTCTCTCTATTTGGGGTTTCTTTATACAAAAAAGTTTTAATAAGATACGATCCCAGTTATTTATGCCTTATAATTGTTCCTATGTTATCTGGGTTTTGTTCGTAAAAGCTTTTCCTATAACTGTATCTTCATGAGTTCTACTTATTCTCTCTTTCAGAATATATATAGTATTTCTGTCTTAATATTCAGATTAGGCTGGGCGTGGTGGCGCAGGCCTGTAATCCCAGCACTTGGGAGGCTGAGGCAGGAGGATTGTTGTGAGTTCAAGACCAGCCTGGGCTACAAAGTGAGCTTAAGGCCAGCCTGAACTGCATAGTGAGACCCTGCCTCAAAAAGACAAAAAAACAAACAAACAAACAAACAAAAATATTCAGATTAGTTAGTCATCTTGATTTTTATTTAGTTTAGGTCTGCATCTCATTTTAGTCTTTGGCATGTGGAAAGCTAGTTTTTCTAGCACTATCTACTAAAGAGGCTATCTTTCTTCCACTGATGGTGCTTGGCTCCATTGTCAAAGCTAAGGTGGTAGATATTTTATATAGTTTTGCCTGCATGTTCTACTCTGTTCCACTGATCCTCAGGTTGTTTGTTTGTATGTTTTGGCAGTGCAATCCTGTTTTCATCACAATACCTTTGTAATATAATTTCAAGTGAGGTTGTGTGATGCCTCCTATTTTGCATTTATTGTCCAGAATTTGTTTTGCTCTTCTCTTTTCTTCTGGTTCCTAATACATTTTTTGAATAGTTGTCTATATCTGTGAGGTATACTGTTGACATTTTTATCAAGATTGCATTAAATCTGTGTAAGAATTTTGAGAGTGTGGCCATTTATACTATATTGCTGCAAAATTAGGGAAGATTGAACTGATTATTTTGGCCCTTATAAATATTAATTTTTCTTGTTTATAGGACAAGAACTTGAATTATTTATAAATTCTTTTTGGAGATCTGATGTTCTGTAACTATAAAAAACATTGTCTCACAGCAGTGCCCATTACTGTGGTGCCATGACAGTGGTGAGCTAATTATACTTACTTCTAATCAGTAGAAAATAACCACTATTTACTAAAGTTTGAAGTGAAGGACTGGAAATCCCAGTAAATCAAGCTATCTCCCCTCTATCAATTTTCCCAAAAGAACTGAAAACATCATATCATAGTGATGTATGTGTACCTATGTTTATAGCAGCACAATTTGTTATAACCAAATTTTGAAAACAACCAAAATGCCCATCACCCAAGGAATGGGTGAAAAACATGTGGTACTTTTATACAATGGAATATTACTCAGCTATAAAGAAAAAAATGAACAAGAAGACTTTGTAGGTAAGTGGATGTAAATTGAGGCTGTACTCATAAGTGAAATAAACCAGTCCCATATGTATGAATATTGTATTGTCTCCCTAGTGTAAGAACTCAAAAGAAATAAAAATTGTAAGGCATGACACAGTTAAGTGGAATGAGAGAATAAACTAAGGTGTAGACAATGAAGAGAGAGAAAGCAGAAAAGTTAGGAAATATGAGGGGGGAACCATATATTTATATAAACAAGATGGTTAAGATAATGGTCCTAATAATTTCCATCAGGCTTTTTTTTAAGAAAAGTTCATGGATAGAACTCTCACCCTGACTAACTGCATGCTGATATCTGCAAACTAAGCAACTACACTGCGGTCATCAATGTGTAATTAAAACCAAGATTAAAATACCTATTATTTTAGTCTTCTAAATGCATACTGCTTATAATATCATATCAATTATTACTATACTCTCTTTAAAGTAAATGTTTGTTTAAAAAAGGCATTAGAAATAAATGAGATAAGAAAAACAAAATGTCATAGGATTGTCTTGCTTCAGTGTTATATATGGTTTGATTTCTAAATTACTGTGTAAAAAGTGTGTAACTTTTTAAATGTTCTATAGGAATTTAAATTTTGTTTACAGAACTGCAATAATGATCACTAATAATGGATGATGATATTTAGCAGTTGACAAACTTCTGTAACTAATGGCTTTGTATTTTAGGCAGTAAGAACAATCATTATGTCTGCATAGCTAAGCAGATATTACATTGGGAATTTGTATTTAAGTTCCACTAAGTTCTGTCTGAGCACCTCCCCTTGATGTACCTGGTGTTTGCCAGGGAGAGTAGCTCATCCCGGTTACCTGTTGCTCCCTCTCTCAGTCACAAGAGAAAGAGGGAGGATGCTCTCATAGGTCTGGGTCTAGCAAAGTGTCTCAGCTTACCTGGTGCATATCTAGGAAGCCTGAATTCATCCAGTTGTGTCTGGCTTGGGTCTGGCTGTCGTGCTCAGCTTCTTCTAAGAACTGTTGCAGTCCTTGGAAATGAACGTGCTGTGCCCCTCTGTCTAGATGTTCTGCTTCTGGATTAGCTAGGTGGTTCTGGCCCCTAGCCTCTCTGCAGGGACTTCAGCTGCAGAGTTTCACATCAGGACTGTATGCGAGGCCTGAGGTGGGTTCAGGGGGAACCAGCAGGCAAAGGGGAGTGCAGAAGCACTCTCTCTGTCTCACCCTTTCTCTGTCTCTCTCTCTATCCCTTTCTCTGTCTCTCTCTCTCTGTCTCTCTCTCTCTCTCTCTCACACACACACACACACACACACACACACACACACACACACGGGGCCTGTGCTAGGGCTGTGTCTGGAGAGTCCTGAGGGTGTCATGGAAGTTCTCACTCATACACTGGGCCTGGGTTGGTTCTGCAGGATTTTGGAGGGGTCCTGAGAGCATGGCTGAAGACCTTACTCACATAGGCCTGGGCCCAGTCTGGAGGGATCCATCTGGTGCAGGGGAGCGCGGAAGCTCTCCCATACACATGCTCAGCCTGGGCTTGGGTTGTGTCTTAGAATTTAAATTTTAGAATATCCATGGTTATTGGAAACTAGCAGTTCCATTTTATGTCTAAGGTGTTTGATATTCAGACAGATAGTGATGGTAAGCTTAATGGTCTCTGTTGCATGGTAATAATATCACTAATCTCTTCTGGATGTTAACAACTAAAGTTTGCAAAACAAAAAGTAGAGAGACTGATGCGGTAAAAGGATAGCCAATATTTTGGCCCTCATCCTTTAAGTTTAGTGAGCATTCAGGACATAAGAGAACCTCTGCTCTTACATCTTGTAACTATATGGTGTCCCAAATTTTCTGATCAAGGAGATTATGGGGCCACACTGGAAAATGATCGATGATGTATAGTGTGTCTAAGGAGATTCACCTAGAGAGAATACATTCTCTCAGACTTTCACAGAAAGCAAGTTGGTCAGGCGATGACCATGACTCATACAGATGACTGGAAATTACGAAAGATCTACAAAGTTCTGTACATGGTTTCAGGCTAAATCCTGAGGGGATTTGGCTGACCTTGTCAGAGAGCAAAAGTTACATTTTCAGTTATATAGGTCTTGCTTTAACTTGATCTTAACCATCCAGCAGAAAAGTGGAACCATGAGGTTAAAAAGTAAAGCTATATTAATATGCTGATTTGTAAAAGGCTCAAGTCAATAACTTCTGACAATTTTCCAGTTGTGCTGATAACTGACTACTATTGTGGAATATTGGACTATATTGGCTTAGTTTGCTTAATTCAAGTACCTATACTCTTTGATCTGGCATCAAGTATGAAAAGGTCCTTTAGGACTTTTCCAAATACATCTTCTCTAACTGCATTGGAACACCCATCTCTGCCAAAACAAAACAGAAAAAATGGGGACATAAATAAAGGACTGTATATATATGGATACAGGTATGTATATATCTGTCTATGTATACACAAGATCGTTAGGATAGATATACAGCTATTTTCTCTTAGTTCATTCATTGAGAAGAAAGGTTTGTACTAATGTTGTTTTAGACATGATATCATATCTTCATCTTGTCCTCTGAACAACTACTATAAAGACAATAGTATGCAATGTATCAGTTATTTGAACTGTCCTACTAACCCATTTAGAAACTGTTTCATTGCTATTTTGCTTTTTTCTCATTAAAACAAATAAAACATAAAATAAAACAAAACATATAAGAGATGTGCTTATGGAACTGCAGAGCACTAAATATTCATTGACAAATTTGTTATTAATTCTTTCTCAGTTACTCTTCTCTCATTCCTGGGCCAAAATATCTGACACCTAAAATGAAGGAGAGAATGGCTTATTTAGCTCACATTTACTGGAGGTTTCAATCCATACTCAGCTGGCTCCAAGACAGAGTGGCATATGGTAGAGAGCAGCAGGTCATGGCAGCAGCTAAAAGCAAAAGAGCAAGAGCAAAAGGGAGCTGTGGCAGCAACAGTGGCAACAGAGAGCAAGTCTGTCTCTCAGTCTCTCTTATCTTACATCCAGTCCATGCACCCCACGCTGTATCACTCACACCCATAATCCCAGGAGTACTAAGACCCACAATCCAGTTTTGCATCATGAATTAATCACAAGCTATAGAACTGCACCTAGTTGGCTGCATGTGGCTTTGGAGGAACAAATACGCACAAACCATATCAACTTGAACAATATTTGTATACTAAATAAAAAGGAGAGTAATTGTAGCTATAACCTCAGGTAAAAATAAATTCCAAAAGCAATGACTCAAAATTTGTAATATTAGATTTCTAGGCTTCAGTTCACACTGTGCCTTTTTCTTCATTCTATATCATTTCCTTTTCATTCCTGAATCTATGCGTTCTTGTCTATCTCAAAGTTATTTCCCTATTAAATACTAAAACAACATAATATCAGTCACATTATTATTCATCACATTATTGATATTATTAAAGATTGTGTGTGATCATAATATACTATAACTCTTGAATTTTAATTTCTATTATGTTATACATGAGCCAGGGATTTTACTTTTAGTTATATAATATGAAGAAGTTCTTACATGTGTAATATGTAAGAAATCATACATTACAGTCTTCAAGGAGCTATTTTCATAGCCAAAAATTGGAATAAATTTTTCAATGAATATGAGAAAGACTAAATTGCAATATGTTCACTCCATTAAACACTAAATTGGCAAAGTAAGTAAAATACTATACTTATATTAATATACAATGAGTTTAAAATAAAAACACTCACTGAAAAACATACAATGAAATAATTTTGTGAAGTTTTAAAGAGGATGAAACTGTTCATTTGATTTTTTTGCAATGACAGCTAAATTTATTTAATTTTATTTTTTATTAAAGAACAAGTAGCAATGAGACAGTTTCAAAACAAATTAACAGGACAGATTCAATAATTAAAACATGGTAGACTTTTCATAATGTTTTTGGGGTATTGTACTAGATGCATACATGATATTGAACTTACAGATATTATTATTTATTATAACAGTTGTATTTAATCAGAAACTTAAGAGAGTGTAGCTGTGTGCTTATGTTTTTATAGCTGAATTGTATCACAGATTCAATAATTAATATCCGCCCTGTTATCTTCATAGTGGTTGTCCATACATAGTACTAGAAACTGACATAATAACCTGTCCAGCCACTATTAGTGCAAATCTTGCCTCCCATACCATTATGCATAAATACTGCAAATTTATCCTAACTGTACTGTCTGTACAAACACATTTGGTTCTTCCTTTGTATACCCATTTTATTTTGTGTAGACCTATCAAAAATGGGCACTCTATTGTGATCAAATCACTATAAGTGTCTGAACATAGTGACACAGTCCAACACAGTCAAGCATTCCACAACAAAAGTGACTTATTTGAAGAAGTTGTAGACTATAGCCCTTTACAGCTCAAATTATTATTATTATTATTATTATTATTATTATATTATAATTATTATTATTGTTATGGGGCCATGATATATACCTCATTTTTATACCTTTCTGCTGGTTGATTAAGATCTAAATAGAGGAAGATCTACACACCAAAAAATGTAGCTTTTGTTTCTGATGAGGTCAGTCAAGTCCCCTCAGGGTTTATCTTATAATCCTGTACCTTACTCTGTAGATCTTTTGTCTGTGTCACCCATGTGGATGAGTCACAGCCAATGCTTGACCAGTTTTCTCTCTGTAAGAGCTTGACAGAAAGTTTTCCCTTCATGTGACTCTACCCAGGCACACTATACATCATCAATCACATTCCTCTGTGACTCCATAATCTCCTTGATCAGAAAATGTGGGGCACAATTGAGTTTCATGATGTTACAGTACAAGTTCGCCTATGTCCTGAATCTTTGCTGACCTTGAAAGGCTAGGGCCAAAATGTTGGCTCACCATGCAGGTCTTCTATTTCTCTAATTCTTGATCTGTGTACATAGGTTGTTAACCATCCAGAAGAAAAGCTGATTAGTACCCTGCAGCATATGCCATTCACTTTGCCTTATCTGACTAAATTCTTTTTAGTTTTTGTTGTATATTTCTATTTGTATTTTTTCTTTTGACTTCTTATACCAGGGAGACTATATGATATTTGCACATATGTGTCTGGTTTACTTTGCTTATGAGTATATGTTCAAATGGCATCCAATTCAATATAAATACTTCAAATTTATCATTCTTTATAGCTGAGTAATACTCCATCATATAGAAATGCCACATCTTGTTCAACCATTCCACATGTGATGGACATCTTGGTTGTTTATAAGATTTTGCTATCACAACTTGTGCTACTATAAACATAGGTACATATATATCACTATGATATAATATTTTCAGTTCCTCTGGGAAAATTCCCAGTAGGGAGATTGCTGGCTTGAATGGGATTTCAACTCCTACTCTTTTGAGAAGTCTCCACAATGGTTGTACCAGTCTATATTCCCACCAGCAATGGAAAAGTGTTCCCTTTTCCATACAACCTCTCCAACATTTGTTGTTGGTTCATTTCCTTATGATAGCCATTCTTTCTGGAGTGAGATGGTATCTCAGTTGTTTAATTTGCAATTAATGGATGGCTAGCGATGTGGAGCATTTTTTCATACATTTATTCGTTTCTTTAATTTTGTTCTCTGAGAAGAGTGTATTCATGTTGGATGATCATTTTTGTATTGGGTCTTTAGACTTAATGGCTCTAATATATTTTAGTTCTTATTATATTCTAGAGAGTAGAACTTTGTCTGATTGCTTATTAATTAGGATTTTTTCAAAATTGCTGGTTGTCTTTTCACTTTTTGACAATTTCTTTTGACGTGCAGAAACTTGTCAAGAAGAGTTGATCCCAGTTGTTGATTCTTTCAAGTGTTTCCCATGTGAATATATATGTTTGTTCATGAACTCTTTACCTACCCCTATGTCTTCAAGAGTTCCTCCTACTTTATCTTCCAAAAGATTTAGTGTTTTTGTTTTAATGTTTAGATCTTTAATCCATTTTGACTTTATCTTAGTGCATGTTAATAGAGCTGGGTCAAGTTTTAATTTTCAGCATGTTGAAAGCCAGTTTATCCAGTACCATTTGTGAAAGAGGCCATCTTTCTTCCAGTAAGCTTGTTTGGCCCCTTTGTCAAAAATCAGGTGGCTGAGGGAGTTTGTAAACAGCACTGCATTTTCTAATCTGTTGCATTGACCTCAGATGAATTTTGTTGCCAATACCATGTTGATTTTTTCACAGTGGCTTTGTAGTATATTTCAAGTCAGGAATTGTGATGCCTCCTGCCTTGTCTTTATTGGCCAAGATTGCCTTTGCTATTCTAGGTCTTTGCTGGTTCCAAATAAATTTTAGGAATAAATTTATTTAGAATAATTTCCCTAGGTCTGCGAGGTATGTTGGTGGAAGATTGATAGGGATTGCATTAAATCTGTATAACGATTTTGGGAGGATGGAGATTGTTATGATGTTGGTTTTTGATATTCAGGAGCATGGAATATCTTTCCATTTTCTGACATTCTCTAAATCTCTTTTCTCAGGGTTTGTAATTTTCGATGAAAAGTTCCTTGACTTCCTTGGTTATGTGAATCCCAACGTGTTTTGTAAAAGGTATTGTTTCTGTGGTTCCCCTCTCAGTGTGCTTGTTATCTGTGTAGAGGAATGCTATTTACTTTTGTGTAGTGACTTTGTATCCTTTTATGCTACTGAATTTCCATATCAGTTCTAACAGTTTTTTGGTGGAATCTTTGGGGTCTTCCAAGTAAAGTATCATGTCATCTGAAAATAGGGATAATTTAACTTCTTCTTTATCTATTCTTATTACTTTTATCTCTCCCTCTATTCTAATGGATATTGATAATAATTCCAAAACTGTATTGAATAGGAGCGGTGACAGAGGACATCCTTGTCTTATACCTATTCAAAAGTAAAAGATTTCAGGTTTTCCCCATTCAGGATTATATGAGCTTTTGTGTTGTCATAGATGGCTTTTATCACGTCAAGGTAGAGTCCACCTATTCCAGTTTTCTGTAGGACTTTGAACATGAATGAATGTTGGACTTTGTCAAAAGCATTCTCTGCATCAGTTGAGATGATCGAGTGATTTTTAGATTTCAGTCTATTGATATGATGTATTACATTTATAAATTTTCAAATATTGAACCATCCTTGCATCTCTGGGATGGATCTTACCTGGTCATGGTATATGATCTTCTTGATGATTTGCTGTATTCTATTTGCTAGGATTTTATTGAGGATTTTTGCATCTACGTTCATGAGGGAGACTGGCCTATAGTTCTCCTTTTTACTTGTGTCTTTCCCTGGTTTTGGAATCAATATAATTCTTGCCCCCAGAAATGATTTTGGGAGGACTGCTTCCTTTTCAATTTCAATGAAGAGTTTGAAGAGTGTAGGGATTGTATCTTCTATAAATTTTTTGTAGAATTTGGCTATGAATCCATCAGGACCTTGACTTTTCTTTGGTGGTATGCTTTTTATTACATTTTGTATTTCATTGGCTGGTATTGGCTTATTGAGAGTTGTTATATCTTCTTGGTTCAATTTTGGTACTTTGTACTTTTCTAGGAATCTTTCCATTTCTCCTGTGTCTTCTGTTCTGTGAGCATACATACTTTCCAAGTAACTATTGATAATCTTCTGAATTTCCACCTGGTCTGTGGTGATTTCACCCTTTTCTTTCCTTATTGCTTGTATTTCAATTTTTTCTTTCCTCTTTGATGATGTTGGCTAGAGGCTTAACAACTTTATTTAGTATCTTAAAGAACCAACTATTTGATTTATGGATTCTTTGAACTGTTTTCTTCATGTCAATTAGGTTAATTTCTGCTCTAATCTTTATGATTTCTTCCCGAATTTGTGCTCTGGATTTCATTTGCTCTTCTTTTTCTAGATGTTTATTTTTCCCTTTCTGTTTTCCTAATGTGTGAGTTCATCTTATGATTTTCCCTCTAAGATCTGCTTTCATAGCATCCCATAAATTCCAGTAAGTTGTGCTTGAATTTCATTGAATTGTAGATATTGTTGAATTTCTTGTTGAATTTCTTCTGTGACCCATTGATTGCTGAGTCCGGTGTTGTTTAATTTCCATGAATTTAGCGGGTTTTTTTGGTTTCTTTTGTCATTTATTTCCAGTTTCATTGCACTGTGATCAGATATTGAGCATGAGATTATTTCTGTTTTCTTGAGCATACTTAAGCATGACCTCTGGAGTAGTATGTGGTCTATTTTGAAAAATAACCCATGTGCAGCTTGAAAGAAATGTGTATTCATCTGTGGTTGAGTGCAACACTCTGTATATGTCCACCAGGTCCATTTGATTCAAGCACTGGTCCAGTTCTGCTACTTCTTTGCTAATTTTTTGTCCTGTTTACCTATCTTTTGGAGATAAGGGGGTATTAAGGTCTCTTGTTAAGATTGTGGTCTTAGCTGTTAGGGTTTTCATGTCCAATAAGATTATAAGATTACATAGTTGGATGCTTCTGTGTTTGGTGCATAGATATTTATGAATGTTACCTCTTCCTCTCTAATTTTTCCCCTGACTAATATATAGTGGCCTTCTTCGTGTCCTTTTATCATTCCTGGTTTGAAGTTGAGACTGTCTGAGAACAGAATTGCTACTCCTGCTTTTTCTGAGTTGCTGGGGCATGTAATATTATTTTTCATCCTTTGGCTTTCAGCCTATGAATGTGTTTTTTGAGTTTAATGTGTCTCTTGTATACAGCATATTGTTGGATTTTCTTTCCTGATCCACTGTGACAGTCTATTTCTCTTAATTGGTGAATTGAGTCCACTTACATTCATGGTTATAAATGAAATGTGCTGACTTATGATTGCGATGATATTCATTTGCTATTTACTTCTTTCTATCCTGTGTTTTATTGTCTTTCCTATTTAGTGGTTCCCTTCCATTCTCATTCGTGGAGTTTTGGTCATCGTGGTCTCTCTCTAGAACATCCTTCAGTAGCCTGAGTAGGGGTGGCTTTATCAACATGAAATTCTTTAGTTGTTCTTTGTCCTACAAGTATTTCACTTCTCTATCAAACTAGAAAGAGAGTTTTGCAGGCTGTAATAATCTGGGCTGGAATTTGTTTTCTTACTGGACTCTGCTCCATGCTCTCCTTGCACTGACCTCTGACCTTTGGTGTAGAGCTTTGGTGCAGCTATAATGGAACCAGTGTGTAAAATGATGTAATGAGTTTGAAAACTAGGTATATTATTTAAAAGACAAATGCAGATGATTTTCCACAAAATACACATTGTTATATGCATATGTAAAGTTTGTAAACAGACACAAATTATAATATATGTATACACAGAAAGATAAATAAATATTCAGAGCAATAAATGAGAGTTGTGAAACTATGAAGCAACAATAAGTTGATGATTTCTTTAAGAAACAACAGGGAGATGAGAAACAAGTACACTTACAGTGCATATTTGATTAACTGATTTTTAAATCCTATAAATCATACATTTTTTATTAATTTTATTGAGGAAGAAATAGCAATGAGACAGCTTCAAAACAGGTTATTAGGACAGTTACAGGAGTTAATACATGACATGTTGTTGCCTTCGTAGTAGTTATTCATAGTACAAGATACAGACACGATATCTTGTCTCAGGGATCATTTCTACAGTATGTCCGTATATCATTTTTAGTTGAACATACAAGGTCCTTATAAAATGTGAAGAGATGTGCCCTGCTCTGCAGTGCTCCATGAAGTGAGAGGTGCAGCTTTGTGAGGGCCCACCTTGAGTCACTCCTTCTTATGAAACAATAGTTTGACCTGAGTCAGTCCATTTGGATTGCAATCATCAGTGTTCAGTACATGTGTACTTATTCCAAGTAAGTAATCACCACCAGAATCCACCAACAATTAGCATGTGCAAAGGTGCAAAATAACATATTGGCCACAATAATAAAACTTAATGAATTAATTTGGGAGTCCATGGGCATATCAAAGCATGCACAGGAAAAACAAACATCAGAGTTTGTCAAACACACCAGGTACAGACCCCCTCCCTGGAAATGTATAAAAAGATATGAGCCCCAAACCTGGCACAGCATCACTGACTGAGCCATCTGGTCACCCTGTCACCACTTGCCTTGCCTAGGAAAAATCACCAAGAAAAGAATGTCCATCTGTGCTTTCCTGGGGCTTCAGCCCAGAGCATTTTTTTCCTGTTCTTGGTGCATTCACAGCCTACTTCAAGCTGACACTGAGGGCTTTGGCAGCTGTCCACACTTGGACTTGTCACCGTAAGCCCTCCAGCCCTCCACTTTTGCATCCTTACCTCCGCATTCTGGTCTGCAAACTCCTTTTTCTGCTGCAGAGTTTTCTATTTAGTCTTTTGCCTTTGTTCTATTTAGTTTCCTTTAGACTGCGTGGACACTTTTAATCCTTTTTTAACCTTCTATAATTTATTTATCTTCATAAACTGTCTTCAAAGTATGTTATGAAGTAATGTGCAGCATATTCTATACAGATAGCTATTTTTAAGAAAATCATGAATTTATAAAGCTGTGTTTTACACTCCAATCAAATAAAATATAATGCTATATAAATTATATATCATTTTTAAAGGTGAAATTTTTCTCAGGATGAAAGAAAACTGAAATTTAAATAATAAATGTAACTTTCATAACATATCAAAGAAAAAATGTTCAGATGTAATTGTAGGAAAAGTATAGAAACTAACTTATATACAGCAAAGAAACATGGATAAGATAAGATGATTTGTTATTTTACAATTAGAATGAATACCTATGGAATGAAATACAGAAGGTTTTCCTTATGATTCTCACTGTTTGATTTCCTTTCCTTGTTTCTCTGTATAATCATAAGAACCATGGTAGGAAAATCAGCAGATGTAAAAATAAAACTGCTTTCTTAGATAATGCTTGAAAATAACTTGATTTGACAACAGCTCTTACACAAAACTTTTGAGGTTGCCAATTATGTAAGATCAGTTGAAACAAATCACAGCATTGCATGATGGCTTTCATATGGCTAATGATATACCCCTAGCTACAACTTGAGAAACAGAGATCTGAAGCATCCACATGAATCAGACTTTAGCTCAGAGGCTGATACAGCAAGTTAAGAAAAAAACTGATAAAAGACTAACAGTCATTCAACAATTATCTTCTAATATTTGAATGCCTGCCACTGTTTATTCAGTTTTGTTTTACAAATAAAGAATTCAAGAAAAACACTTTTTATTTACAATATGTGAGACAGATTTCAGCTTTGCTACCATTCTTTATGCCTTACTATAGCCGTACCCTCCATCTTACAACTTGACAATTTCTCTCCAGAGATGCAGAATATGTTTCCCATCACCATTGATGTTGAACTTACTTGTTCAGTAGCATTTGGACTAATGTGACAATAAGGTAGGTTAGAATCTAGGTGTTAAACACATTCCATGCTTTTTTTTTTGCTTTTCTTGCTGTTCTAACATTGCTCAGAGTTTGCCATTTGATCAAAGAAGGACATAGTGTAGCCTGGGTGGCCTTAGACAATTTTAGAAGTTGGAGCTCTGTCCCACGAGTCAGGACAACCTTCAAGGAAATATATGCTAAAAGTTCTTAGAAGGTTCTGATAGTTATGTTTTTATCTTGATCATGTCCAAATATTTATGTTCTTTTCACCATTTCCCAAACTGAACAAAGTTAAAATTTAGCCTCAATTTTATAAGATACGTATATGCAACTATCATTGCATGTAAAACGTGCCCAAATGGACACTCCATTGACATTCAACTACCTTAGGTTCTTGAACTCGACACCACAATCCAACACAGTCCAGCATTGTGCAACCATAGGGAGTTATTCAAAGAAATTGTCGACCATATCCATTTACAGCTCAGCTTAATATTATGGGCTCACGACGTATACTTCATTTTTATACATTTATGCTTTTCTGCTGGATGGTTAAGACCTAGGTAGATCCAAACTTATATACCAACACATGTACTTTATATTTCCTATGTGGTCATTGAAGTCTTCTCAG
>PVKA01009944.1:0-18177 GCA_004027165.1 Ctenomys sociabilis
AGAGAGAGAGAGAGAGAGAGAGAGAGAGAGAGAGAGAGAGAGAGAGAGAGCTAGACAGACAGACACAGAGAGAAGGGGAGGGGACAGAAAAACAAAACTATCTTACTGAGGGGCTGGCCCTGGGTTTACTGCTATTTTCTGCATTCTAGCATCTAATTTGTGCTCTAAATAAAGATGGGAGCTTTGTGATTCAGCCACTTGGTTCTGCGACCCTTCAAGCCTTCAAGTCCTTCCCTTCAAGCCTGCCTTAATGAAAGCTTCCCCTCTCCAAGGTCTCTGGAATTGTGAAGGTGGGTGGTAAGCACAAGGACTTTAAATGGTATGTGAATAGAGCCCTCCAGGGAACATTAGGGTGTGCTCTGCATTAAAATAGGTTTTAAAATTTACAACATTTATGCAAAACATTGAAAATAATTCACATTGATCTTCTTATGCTTGGTTGCTGGGGTCAGTGTTCTTGGAGTGGGATGACAGGATTTGCCTCCTGTGGACTTTTCCAGATTTCTGGTGAGATTCCTACTTCCACCAGCTGTGGGATTAGGCAGCCAAGACAGAGCCCATGGGGCACCTCTTCAGGGTGAAGCACGCAAGAGCACTGACTCCTGAACAGCAGCAGAAGCTGGGCCTACAGCTCCCTGTGCCACACCAGGTAAGTACCCCACTATACCTCGTGAGCCCAGAGTCCTTGGGTAAATAAGTCAACAGCCTCCCACAGTTCTTATTTTCACAATGGAACTCCTCACAAGCAAATGAGAGAGGAAAGAGTAGCAAGAACATGCAGATCGCTAGCAGCGCTGCAGACAAAGCGCGCTAAGCCCCACATGCATTTTTAACAGGGGCTTGGCAGTGAAAGATGATCTGGGCCTTGCTGCCTAGGAAGGAGAGACTGCACTTCCGCTGTTCTGCAGCCGGGCTGTGAATTCAGTTCCTGGCGCAGCACGGCCAGCCCTCCGGGGGGTCTCAGAGCACATCAGTGTTTATTAACTTTCTGGCTCTGCACTGAGGTGTATTGCAGACCAATTTTAAGTACTTCATTGTGGTATTTATTCACTGCTCATGAAGAGAAGCAGCCTCTCCACCAACCCTGAGGGTTTCCATAACCAGGCTGAAGGTATGAAATTGAAGCACATCTAAATATTTTATTTGATATTTCTTAGTGAGTGTCACCTTCAGTCCTGACTTGCAGATCTGGCTCTTTCCATAGTGGCCTGTGGTTGCCACTGGAAGAAGGGATTTAGAAGAATGCCCCCTCTATGTACAGCAAGGAGTATTTGGCCCTCCTTCAACAGATGAGAGCTTGAGGATGTGGTTGCAGAGATATATATGAAAACAGTTACTTCCAGTTTTTATGAGATTCAAAGTTTACTAGACTCCCTCCATTTTCTTTGCTATACCTGAAGGCCACAGTTACACACTGCAGGTACACCTGCCACTGACACAGGTGTTCTCCAAAGCTAGGGGATGCCTTGACGAAAGTGGCCCTTGACCACGTTTCTAGTAAGAGCTTTGAAGTTGGCATCTTGCCACCTGAGCCTGTCATCCTCAAATGCCAAGGCCCGTAAGTTCCCTTGAGCTCCTCAATCTGTCATTGCTTGTCTCCTACCCAGGCTTTTCCCAGTTTCTTGGTCCACAGTTGGTTCTCATACACCCTTGTGTTTACCTTACTGTGTGAATTTCCTCCTGCAGGTGTGGTCTCCTTGTAGCTGTCTAATTTGGCCAGGTGGCCCTGGAGGTCACTCTTCAGGAGTTACTCTGAGAACTGCAGAAGGAAAAAAGCATGATGCTCTCATGTTTCCCAGTTCCACGCGGCGTGCTCCTTCTGTTCCAGGTCCACTGACTCCTTTCCCGGCCCCTCTTCTTCGTATGGAAGGAGCCGGTGCGACTTCCTCACTTGCTCTGCATCCACACAGACCTTCTTGGCTACCCATGAGAATGCCAACCCCCACTCGGCCTGCGGGCCCCTGCTGAGGCGCTGCATAAATCTCCTGTCTCAAGTGACTATGAAGCCTTTGTCAGTAGATGGAGTCCTTCTCCCCACCCTGAGTCTAGATGGCCTTGTGGCTTGTTGTGTCCAGTTGCATGTGACAGAAAGGCACTGAGCCTCTTTGGAGCCCTGGGCGGATTGCTGCTTATGTATTTTCCTGGCTGAGCACAGCTCCTGGGATGTAGTGACCACCTGGGACCAGCCAAGCCGAGCAGCTGGGTGAAGGGTGAGGCCCCCTGTGGGCATCCAATCCCAGCAGAACCTGTAGCTGCCTGGACCTGCAGAGCTATCCCAGGTTCCTGGTAGTCCGTTTACTCAGCTAACCTCCAGCAAGTGAGCTAAGGCATAAAGACCATAATCATATTTCTCGTAGAATTAAACTATATCTTCAGTACTTGCTGCATTTATATTGGTTGGTGGAATAAAATTAAATGTATGACTTCCCATACATTTTGCCACCTTAGCTGCTAACAGCAGAAGGTAAGACTACCCAACACCCACTAGTCAGCTTCTTTAGAAAGCATTAGGGTCACACCCCTCTGCAGCTTGCTGCCTCCAGGGGCAATTTGGGAAGCACTGCTTCCTGCCAAGACAAAGGAAGTGGAGAGTCTTGAAGGAAAGGTGTCTTCTGTGTTTGGAGGAGACTTGTTTTGGGTCCAAAGTGAGGTTTCAGTCTTGGTTTAGAAAGCTGTAATGCAGTCTTTAGGAAGCTGCCCCTGCATCTCCAGGAGTGAGTGTGGAAGAGGGAGGGAGCTCACAGCTCTGGGCGCTGGCCTCCGGGAAGCACTAACCAAAGGCCTAGGTTCGTAAACTCATGTGCATTTTGCGCCTTGTACATACTTTTCTCTTCACAAGTATCCATGCTTCTGTGCACAGCACAGTAGATATAGAACACACAAATGGGGAAAATGTATTTGTGCTTTTTCCTCCTGGAAGTTGCCAAGCATATCTTTCTATTCTTCACCAATTTCTTCTTCCCTTTCCCTTCCTTCCCTCCTCATTCCTCCTCTGTCTACTCTCCTGCCTTCTTCCCGTATTCCTACCTATCTTTCTCAACAAATCTGGTGAAAGATTTCACGACTGTCACCTTCGCCGCCTTCCTCGGGCCCATCCTGGAGGACTGCAGCAGCCCCACCCGTGGGTCTCACATCCCCACTATTTGTTCTGAGGCACACATGCCACGCAGAGCATGGCTGCTGGATGAGATTTTCACAACGTTCTAGCCACGGAGCCGACACTGCGTGCAGGCACAGGGCGCATCCCTCGCCAACCAACCACCAACCCTAACCGCAGATAGTCTGCTCCTGAATGTGGTTACATTTTGTTAAGTTTGTGGTACATTTGCAACAGGCACAGAGGCCGCCATCATCCTGGGGAGACTTCACCTGCACACAATACCTGTTCTTCCCATTCTCCTCCCCTTCCTTCAACCCACCGATCCCTCCTTGTTTACAAAGCTTTGGTTCTCATTAATCTTTCTTGTCTCAATTTTTTCTTCTCTGTTGTTCTTGTTTTTTTCTTCTTCTTAACACCAATGATCGAACTCAGGACCTTGCACTTGCCAGGCAGGCATTTACGCTGCTGAGCTATCTCCCCAGCCTCTCCTCCCTCTTTTATCTGTCCTCCCTCCCTTGTTCTTCTTTCTTTAAACAGTTTTTTCATGTCTTACAGTGTTTATTTTATGTTTTGCTTCTCACACTCCTCAATCTGTCACAGCAGAGAGTCCGTTTTGATCCAAGAAACTGGATTTGTTTCACAGACTAATACGGCACCTGGCTTTAAAGATTCAACTTCTTTTGTTCAACACAGTATTCCCTGGTGCCCCTCAGCTTTGGAAGGGCGTTAGAAGTTTGTGAAAAAATTTCAAGCTTCAAAATGTGATTGTTAGAGAGTGTGCACCACTGGCATCAGCCACAAGGCCCAGGGGCTGGAGAACCAGCATCTCTTAAACTCCAGCTTCCTTGCTCATAAATGGTGGCTGGATTTTTTGTTGTTTGCTTGCTTGGTAAGACAGGGTTTCCCTAAGGGACCCAAGAGCACCTCCATCTTGGGTCGGCGCTGCAGGCTGCTTTTCCTTTCTTCCACTGCTGGGCACCTGTGGTTCTGGTAGGTCATGCACCACTGTGGCTGGTTTTGACTAGGGTCTTCAAGAGAGGCCCGGGGAGCACACTCACCCCTTCCCACTGAGTGAAAACATGCTGGGCTGGGCATGTGAGGACAGGTCTCTGTTGAAGTCTCTGGACACAAGCCAGGAGGTGGAATTGCTATTCATGGAGTAATTCTGAGTAATTATTCCAAGTTGCCCCAAAGGCTGCCCTGTGCAAGGCAGGGTCTCCTCAGCTGTGACTTTGTCTCTGTGTGAAGCTCTGAGCCTATTTATCATTGTGTCATCAAGCAGCATTTCTAGAATCATTTTGTGTTTGAGGCTGTGTCCACTCCCAAGTCTGTTTTTTAAAATATTTTATTAATTAATTAATTTTTATTTATTTATGTGGTACAGGGTCTTACTATGCAGCTCAGACAGCTAGTGATCCTCCTGTCTCAGCCTCTCCAGAGACTGGGATTATAGACATGCATCACTATATTGGGTTTTGGGCCCAACACAGTGCGGTATCTAGGATTAAATCCAGGTTCTTGGGCTTGCCAGACAGTGCTTAGACTGATTAGCTGTCTCCCAGTTTCCCAAAGTCTTCTTATATGGATTGTCATAAACTCCAGAAAGGGAATCCATTGTAATGAACACTTGTGTGTGTGTGTGTGTGTGTGTGTGTGTGTGTGTGAAAGAGAGAGAGAGAGAGACAGAGAGAGAGACAGAGAGAGAGAAAGAGAGAGAGACTGGGAATTGAAAATAGGGCCATTGCACTTAGCTGCATCCCTAGTCTCTTTTGTATTATGAGATAGAGTCTTATTAAATTGTAAAATTGCCCAAACTGGGCTAAATTTGTGGTCCTCCTGCCATGGCCTCTGATAGTGGAACTAGAATTCAGGTGTGTGGCCCTAAACCTGGCTTCTGTTTCTTTTTAGACAAGGCCACATGGCTCTAAGGCCCTCACTAGGTATTGCCCACCACCTGTGTATTTTGCCACCACTGTGGCAGCAAATTCTATTTCCTACTCCAGTGGTCACTGATCCTTGTGCCAAGGGTCACAGGTGGACTATCAGCCATCAGGAGCTTGAGATTGTAGGCGGTCCCTGACTCACCCCATCCTCTTTGACCTTCTGCTTTGGGTCCTCAAAGGGTCATGCGGTCATGTGAAGGATCGTCTGCCCTCCGACCTGCTCCCCAAGGTGATGGTGTGAAGGTGGGGAACTGGGGAGATGACCAGGGTCTTCAGGACAGACCCAGCCAGAACACTCACCCTTCCCACTAAGTGCAAATGCAAGTAGAAAGCACCATTTGTTAGGTGTGGAATGCACATCTGAGACCCCCACAGCCAGGGGGCCGAGGCAGGAAGATTCCAAGATGGAGGTGCTCTTGGGTCCCCTAGGGAAACCCTGCCTTACCAAGCAAGCAAACAACAAAAAATCCAGCCACCCTTTATGAGCAAGGAAGCCGGAGTTTAAGAGATGCTGGTTCTCCAGCCCCTGGACCTTGGACTTCCCAGTTCCTTAAGCCGTGGTAAGTAAACACCATGAAGTATCAGCCATTCAGCTCATGGTCCTGGGTATAGCAGCCAGAAGGGACTAAGACAGACTGCGAGAAATGACAATAGCAGCAATGTACTCTCCACATTTGCAGAGTGCCTTACCTTTCTAAGTGCTGCGCTCTCTCCCTCTATCTCATCTTCTTGGACTCCTGTGAAGGCCCTGCTGGCCAGCAGGGCAACTCTGCTCTCCCAGGGAGACAAGTTAGCCATGGGGCCACAAGCTCACTGCAGCCCCTGCTCAGAGCTCTTTCTTGGATGCCACACAACCTTCCATAAATATAGGGAAGAGATCTTTTTAGAAAACACCATATGTATAACATTTAGTATAGACGAAGAGAGTGTGTGGAAGTCGCCACTCTGTCGGCTCCACACACAGACTGTGGATGGCGTGCCAAGCTCTAATGAGGGGAGGCATATAATTTCATCATTACACTGAAAATAGACATTTTGAAGCGAGCACTGTGGACAAATTAGCTCACCATGGACAGATGATAGTTGTTATTTTCAATTACTTCATGAGTACTTTCCTTAGGCGCATTGTACAGTTCCAACTATCTAATGTCATTTGGTTACAGGAAGATATAGATCTCAAGGGCAGACCCCAAAATCTCGAGATGCTTTCTGTGTTGTGGGGAATTGATTCATACAGCAATCATTATATCTTTAAAAAGTGAAATATGAGGTTAAAAGAATATAAAATCCAAGTTTTGAAAAGCATACTGTCACAGTGGGACTAAAGGCAGGACCTTCCCAAAGCCAAAGCTGGGTGCTTCTTGTGGGAATGACAGCCCAGGCATGGCATCAGGGCAGAGGTTAAGAAGCCCCTGCTCCTGACTGTCAAACCCAGGAAGCCAGTCCTTCAGGGGGCAGTCTTTGTGGAAAGCCAGTGTGTGAAGGAGAGAGAGAAAGCTGGGCCAGTCTTAGTTCAGGCTGAATCTCCAGGTGCCGCAGGACTCCCATTCACTTACTTGTTAGCCGTAAAGCTCTTGTGGAGCTAATGACAGGGCTCTGAAGAAGATCAAAGGACGTGAGGTCCCTTCTCTCAGGAAGCTCAGCAGCCACCAAAGTTCACACCTCAGATGTCCATGCAAACCACAGCTTCAACTCTGATGCTCAGGAGATGGGCAGAGCGGAATCTAAGGAGGGTCATGGTCTGGTCACAGAGCCCAGGAAGTCATCTCCTTGGAAAAGGACTCCAAGCTGATTGTGAAGGGGAGAACGAAGAAGAGGCCTAAAAATGAGAATGTGTGTGTGATTCTGGTCTGGGAAGTAGAGAGAAAAATATTCGAAACTGGGCCTGGACCAAGGACACAAGGGGGAGGTGTAAACCATGGGCTACAGGGACAGGGCGTGCCAGGAGCGGTCTGCAAAGGGGGGGTAGTGGGTGACTCCTGCGCTCTGAAAAAATCATTCAGCTCCATCTAGGGCTTTTAGGGAGGAAGCTGGTGGGAGCTATGAGGCGGTTTCCGCTGGCCAGTTCTGAGGTCCAGACACGTGTGCAGGAGACCTGAGGAAGGCATGGGGTAGGGTGGGGTGCGAGGTGCCCTGCAGGGCAGGGGGAGCTAAATGAAGGTTCCTGCTGGGTGTGGCAGTGATGGCCCTGGAGGGCAATGTTCCCAGTGCAGGGTCCAAGCCTGCCCACTCACTCTCTGGTTTGGAGGTGAAGTTTGATCAAACAGGGCCATAGCACTGTATCTCCCGCTTAGCTGAATTTGTGTGACAGGCGCAGAGCCAAGTGCAGTAGTAGCTGTGAAACTGAGTTACACAGCCCACAGGGCTTGTTATGTAGGCGCTCATGAAAATGTTAGCCATGCGGAACAGAAAATGTGATGTATACCTGTGTTGGGAAGCACAGGGGAGTGGGGGCAAAATAACGGGATGGCTTTGACTCGGGCACGTGTTTGAAGCACTTCGAGGAAGCTAAGGGGTGCGGAGGCGACTTAGGCCTTCAGGAGTGATAACGGCCGGGGCAACCGTTCTGAGCCTGCGGTGGCAGCAGGATAAGGGTGAGTTCCCAGGGAGAGATGGGCAGGAGACACCCAGGAGTCCACCTAGGACGAGGGCCACAAGGCCCTGCCACGCAAGGGCCAGAGGACATTCTGGAATGAAGGACATGGCATGAGAAAGTCAGGTGTGCTTAGCTCCCGGGCCTGCAGCCATAGAGTAAAGCGGCACAGCCTCTCTGGAGGCCAGAAGTCTGGAGTCAACAGGCACAGTTCTGCTGGGGCTCATGGGAGAATCTCGGTGCCCAATTCCTAGCCGCTGGCATTCTCCGTAGGCCTTGGGGACCCTTGGCTGGTAGCAATCCAGTGTCTCCCTCTGTGCCCACCTGGTGCTGCCCCCACACATCACCGTCCTGATGGTTCTCTTCTCACCCAGTCACCATTCACTACATGAAGCGGCTCCTGTCCCAGCAGGACTCAGGAAAGACCCAGGCCCAGGCAGGGTCCGATCTGCAAGCTCTGGGAGGGCACGAACTCCAGAAGGACACTATAAGACCTAGTTCTGGGAAAAGGTAAATCCCCAGAGGGTGCTATGACAGCCCGGAGCACACCACCTCCCGCCCTGTCCCCACGCATCCTGAAGCCAGGCTGACAGCTGGCTGCAGAGTGTGTGTTTGACAAGTGGCTCAGCTGGTGTCTCTAGCATGGCACAGGGGTCCTGGCTCCCAAATGAAGTGAGAGCAGTGATGGCACCTTTGGACTTTCTCTGTTTGATCTCTGCAACCACGTGGTGTCCTGGGAGACCTCTCCTCAGGTAGCTTCCAAGCAGCTCTGCTAAGGAGTGTGCAGGGCTAATGGGATCGCTGGCTGAGGTGAAATGGTTACAGATGGTAATGTGACGACTAATTTATTTTCAGAGGCTTTTAGGAATTCATGTGCTTTTAATGATAGCTTACTATAACTGCAAATCCCTCATTGTCATTCGTGCAGGGGAGAGGGTATTGCTGATATTAACAACAGAGGGAGACAGAGCAGGCAGCTAATTGACCCCGCTAAGCTGACACAACTGTGGTGAGGTGAGGGGGGCTGAGGAGCTCTATGATGCTCTGAGAGCTTTTGCCTCATCCTTTGCAATGACTCCCTTCACCTCCTGCCAGCCGATTTCACCAAGGCATTTTTCTTCCTCCACTGCCTCCGTCTGGCCAGCACATTCATGATTCTCCTCTTCCTTTTTCCATCAAAACTCATACTGTCTGTGTCCCCACCAATGGGGTGATTGTTTACCTTGGAAAGGGTAACATGGGTGTGGTTCCATCCCACCAGCCCTGTAGGCTGGGTTCTCAGGGTCCCCTGCTTCTTAAACTGAAGGTGGGATGATGTGTTTGCTGTCAGTGGCCTGAGAAGCCAGGACAGAACCTGGAGGATGGGAATAGGAACACACATTTTTGTAAGGAAGGAAAAAAGCCTTTCAGAGCTGGAAGTCACTTATCCTGGAGGAACTTATCACTTCCCTGGTTGTTTCTCTGTCCTTCTACAAGCCAGAGACCTGTTCCACAACCCTAAGTTCATAAGGCCTATGGAGGCTCGGTGCCCACTTGCCGCTGACCCTGCCCCCTCTCCTCCACCCCCTGGTCCTGAGCTCTGTTCGACCCCAGGCTGATGCTTTGCCTCTGGTGAGTCTCAGGGTAGCTCAATCTTTATGGGAAAGATGGCCTATTTTTCAGAAGGACTTCCACAAAGTCTGAGCTCCTGGCCACCAGAAGCCCCGACTCCTGCCTGAGCAGACCAACCTGAGCTCTGGGCTGACTTCCCTAGACACTGCCATATTTTTGAAAGTGGCGTATGACTACTCTTGGGCAAGCAAGGGTTGGAAATCAGCCCTGTGCGGGATGGAAAGCCTGGTTCTTGTCACTTTTATTTTTATCTTAGAAAAGAAAAACTTCCGCTAGGTATATTCTAAAAACAACATAGCAACATTTGTACATAAAATGTATGGCTAAAACCAGGCTGGAGTGCGACTGATAGGGCTTACCTGTGAGTCTGGGAGCCAGACAGTACTGGACAGCGCTTTTTCTTTAAAGCTACCAGGACAGAAGGTTCACCAGGTAGAACTTCTGGTGGTGGCTTCGTGGGCCTCTCTACTTCTTTGCATTTGTTTTTTCATAAATTTATTAGGTATCTGTTCTTCTCTCATAAAATCATAAGTGCCTCCTAGTTTTCTGTTGGGTTCTCTTTCCCATATTGCTTTGAAGTCATTTGCATTTTCTGATGTTGTTTGTGCGTTGTTTGCTCCTTGTTTGTGACTTAAATTCCCTTTTGTTTCTGGACTGAGTGACAATTACTGACAGACATGGTGGACAGAAGCCACCACCCTAAACTTCCCCATTATAGCCTGAACCTTGAGTGACACCTGAAAGTCTGTCCTTACCTTCAGCTACAAGGCTGGTTGTTATATATTTTTCTGATAGACTTAAAGTGTTGTCTCCTTTGCAGGCCTCTAATCAGTCTGGTGTTCATTTTGTTGGTGTGAATAATTTACACATTTAAGTTGATTTCTTTCCTGTACAGAAATTCAGTTGTTCCAAAACAGAGTGGTTGGTTACAGGAATGTAATTGATTTTGTACTCAGAAAACTTGCTGAATTCTCATACATTTTAATAACCATAGATTTTTTTCATTTTATATGTAAATATATTCCCAGTATTGGAAATAATGACTATTTTGCCTATTCCTAAATATCATTAATCATATTTCTTTTTCTTGCTTTATCATAGTGTCAGAATTTCTAGTACAATGTTAAGTGGCAGTGACAATTACATTCATCCATATCTCATTCCTGCTGTTAATGAAAATGCCTTTAAACTTCTAAGTAAAAGTTTATTTTTAAAAGTTCCCAGCAGTTTCTTTTTACATCTGGTGTGCTACATTAAAAAAAAAAAAAAAGTAAATAAATGTATTTCTCCTCACAGTTCTGATGCAATAGCACCATATGGTGCCAAGCGGCCGCTCCGCGGGTCAAAGCCACCCCTATCAGACCTCACTCCCACGCAGAGCAGAAGGACAGCGCACGCAGGACGGAGTCCTCCATTGCGATATGGCCCGCACTGGCTCACACCTGTTCTGAGAGCAGAAGTGAGTCGCAGGAGACCGACAGTCTGAGAGTACAGCGCTCTGGGCCCAGAAGAGCCATCTTATGCATTAAATGATCCCCCCCCACTGGTTATTTCCTTTAATGCAGTTGCTTACATGCACTCACTAGGTGTCTGAAGAAGCCACGCTGTCTGGGAACCAGAAGTGTGCGAGCCATTTCTTGCTCACCAAGTGCTTCTCGATTGGGCAGCAGCTGAATGTCCTTTCCTGCAATTCTGTCCTGCCCCTGCCCTCAGGAGCCAGCCACGGGTCCCATAGATGAAGGGCTCCGGGCTTTTCTGCTGCCCTCTGAGCAACAGGCCACAGGTTGGTCACCATGCCGGTCGGCTTGAGTAGTTCCTGAGGGTGTCTCTCAGAACTCCAGGAAGCATCCACTTACATTCACTGTTTTATCAGTGAGAGAGCAGCCAGTGGAAGAGATACACAGGACGAGGCCTTGTGAGGGCCCGAGCATAGGACTCTGGCCCCTGCCACCATCCTAGCACCAGGATGGGCTCCCCTTCCATGCTCCATAGCCTGGGGGTTAAGGAGGACCCTCGGAGGTGCAGCTGATGACGCAGCCCACTTCTGACCCACCTGCTGTCTCTAAAGAGAGAAGAGTTGGGCCTGAAAGCTCCGCACTTAGCTCAGGGCTTGGTCTTCTGGGGAAGGGTCCCATCCTAGAGCACACCCAGACACCTCATTAGAACCAAAGATGCCCACCATCCAGTCAATTCCAAGAGGCTGGGAGCTCCGTGCTGGGCCCGCCCTCATCCGGGGCATTGCGGCAGTATTAGGAGCTTTGCATTGGGTGCAGGAGTCAACAGCTACATATTAGGATCAAAGATGTCCTTACCGTCCCAACCACACAGGTGTTTAAAGCCCTATCTCAGGATCCAGGGTGGAGACCACATTTAGAACAACGGCTGTTTAATGCTGCCACATTGAGGAAATAACCAGGGCTTCCGAGGCTTTTTGCATGGACTGGGACAGAGACCAAGGTATGTGCTGTGAGTCATGGCTGACATTTCCTTCTTGGTCAGTGGCTGACATTTTTTTTCTAGTTTCTTGTTTTTGAAGACCCTGACATAATGTTAATTAAAAACTGGTGAAATCTTTATGAGCTCTGGAATTTCGTTAATAGCAATGCACCAAAGTTGATTTCTTCGTTGTAAAACCTGAACTATGATTATAGGAGATGCACATGGCAGAAAAAACTAGGTGAGAGGTACATGAAAATGTTACCTCTGTGACTTCTTTCTAAAGCTAAATTATCCCAAAGCACAAGGCTCCTTTTAGCAAAGGCTTTGGTTTTGTTGAACATTCCTACATTTCTTTCTGCTTTGATTTCTTTTCCATTGATCTGGGCCTCTAAAGCTATCATTTCCTTCTCTCTAATTGCTTGGGATCTAACCTGGTTTTTCAGCTGCTGGGCTCAATGGGATGGGTCATGTTTCTCTGAGGCTGCTACTCTGGCCACGTGAGCTCTGGACGGTCACTTATTATCATTTAACCCCCTCTTCCTACACTCATGCCTACAACGTGGATGGCTTCTATGTAGAGTGAGTGGGAAGGCACAGCCCATAGTAACCTGATAAGTGACTGCTTCCCTCCCCATAAATTGACCATCCTGGTTATCATCAGGAAGAGAACCCATGACAGCAATGTCATTGATGCCTGTGATGTTTTGTATCATCATCAATCATCATCATCATTTATTGATACAGGCTCTCACTACACAACTCAAACTCATAATGATCCTCCTGTTTTAGCCTCCCCAGTGCTGGGATTACAGGTGTGCACCACCATACCTGGTTTCAGGGCCAGCACAGTGAGCCCAAGGTTCTGTGGATGGCATGACATGCAGTACAGGGGATCAAATTTGGGAACTTGCACTCACTGGGGAAGGCACTTAACCTCTGAGCTATCTCCCCAGCTCCCTGTGATGGTTTTGTTGAGCGTATGTCTTGGGAAAGTTACTTACATTTTGGCATGGACGCAATTTTCATATTTCATTCAGTTCTCTACTTTAATCTCATAAAGTCCCTTAAAAATTCCTGTTAGTGGCCTGGGGAGATAGCTTGACAGTCTAAGCACCCACCCGGCAAGCACAAGGACCTGGGTTCGATGCCTGGTACAGCATGCTAAACTGGCCCCTGAACCTTAGGGACTGACACAGAAACTTGGCATGGTGATACATTCCTGTAATCCCAGTGCTGGAGACACTAAAACAGGAGGATCAGTATGAATCTGAGCTGTATAGGAAGACCTTGTACCAAAATAAACAAATAAAATATTTTTTAAAAACCTTTAAATGATAGCAGGAACTGCTGATGCATTATTTGGGAGGACACAAAGATGGACACATAGGATAAAAGCAGCCACAAGAGTTGTATGCTTGCTCTCATGTGCTACGCTGGACATCCTCCTGTCCTTCCCCAGCTCCACCCTGCCCATCCATTCCTCCACACTCTGTCCTGCTTCCTGAAGCTAAATTTTATGGGCTGAGTCAGAAGCATTTCCTTGCCCTTTCTCAAAGAGAGGTGCCAATGGAGTGTTGAAGGTGGAAAGCAGAAGTGACGGAGTACTCGTGTCCTTAGCTTTGTGTCATAGACCACCAGTCCTCGTAAGTCATCCCTCTTCACTGGCAGGCCTAGCAGACTCCAGGTTTGGGCAGTCCGTTCCTCTCCAAACTTTCCCACTGCCCACTCAGTCCCAAGATGGTAATAGTTCCTAGACATCGCTAACATGGGAATGTCACCCTTCTGTATAAATTGTCCTTTCCTTAAACTCATCTCAATTAACCTGTATAAGGGTGACATCAATTTTTTTCACTAATGAGTGTTTCATCAATTATAATTTAATTTTCCACCATAGTTAAATTTTGAACAATTATATTAAAAATGGCACCTACAGTTCAGAGGAGATGAGTAAAAGCTCTGAATCAGTGGTCCTCTGAGCTCACATACATTTATTTATTTATTTGTTTGTTTATTTATTTACTTATTTGCATGGAATCAGGGATTGAACTCATGTCCTTGCACTTGCCAGGCAAGTGCTTATTCAACTGGGCTAACTCTCTTGCCCCTGAGCTCACTTTTAGAAGCATAGTGTTCTGCTTACTGGCCAGAGTCTTTTGCTAAGAGTCTTCTGGGTGCACAAAGATATCAGAAGCAGTGGATGCTTGTAAGTACAAGTGTTGTTTCCAGTTGTTCTATTCCTTGAAAGAACTCCAAAGGCATTTACTTTCCACTGCTATCTATTTCATTTTGTAGATGAAGAACTTGAGAAGTGGAAAAGAATTTTGTCCAATATCATTTGGCAAAAGCATGATCAAGCTGTGACTTGGCCCAAGCAACTGAACTTCCATACCAATTGATAATGTGGGCATAAGAGGAGCCCAGCTCAATTCAGCAGGTGAGCATCTCAGTCACAGTTCTAGTGAGAAAGAGATGACAGCCTCAAAATGGGCTAATTGTAAGGTATTGAGTAAAGGGTCCTAGGGATAGCGACAGCAGAGAGGCACTCCTAGTGCCAGCCATAGGACAAGGAAAGGAAATGATTACTGAACCTGGAATCTCTATGAGCTAGAGCCAGGTGTAAGAGATGGATGCTGTGTACCAAAGAAAAAGAAATGTTTCTTTCTCACCTCCCTCCCATTTACCAATCCTACTTTCCTCTTTGTGCCTTTTGTTTTGCTATATCAAAACACCTGATCTTAGATACTTTACAGAACAATGAGATCAGGTAGCTCATAGTTCCTGAAGTTCAAGAGCATGTTCCTGGGCAGGCCTCATTTCTTCAAGGTGCCATAACTTCTCAATATCACTGCAACAGAGGCCAGACACGGGACTTGGAAATATACTCAACCCATGCCCAACCCCTTGTGTCTCTCTTGCTGAACAAACCTAGTAGGAAATCAAAAGCCCAAAGCTCAGCTGCCCCTCTACAGGGTTGCCTCCCAAGGGCTGGAGCAGGATGGTGAGGACCTTGGAAGTATGACCAACACCTCCAGCTGTGTGAATTTTTT
Organism: Ctenomys sociabilis; assembly: GCA_004027165.1. Taxonomy (NCBI): domain Eukaryota; kingdom Metazoa; phylum Chordata; class Mammalia; order Rodentia; family Ctenomyidae; genus Ctenomys; species Ctenomys sociabilis. The sequence continues at coordinate 14,734 of PVKA01009944.1, forward strand.
TAAATTAAGGAAATAGCTCTGCTTCTACAATAGTTTTATGCAAAACTGAAGCCTAAAATAAAATTACTATTCCCAATACAGTGTTTAAAATAGCCCTTTCTCCCCTTCTTTATTTTCACTGATTCAGAGAAGCAGCTGAACTTCTGTAGATGCTTCCACACACTGCTTGTTTAGTCTCTGAGGAAAAAAGCCTGCATGCCTGGCGTGTACAGATACAACTATGCGATGGAAGCCACGTCTTGGTTCTAGTCACCAACTCACAAGGCATGCCTCACAAAATGTAAGAGAACACTTCAGGTTTGCATAATTCAATGCCACTAACTTTAAAAAAAAACTAGGCATTAATAGGTCCAATCCTAGACATTCATAGAACTTTAGAAATTAATAATTGTTTTGGATTACATGATTTAGTTTCCCATTCACTGAGGGGAACATGATAGCCTGAAAGATAATTTTCACTTCTATGAATCAATTTTCCAATCGATAGGTCTATAAATGAAGGAAGCGGACTTTATGCTATGAATGCCTGCAATTCATATCTTTTCCACAGTGGGCTTTTCCTCTCTGCCCAGGATTCTTTGCCCAGTATTCTAGTTGACACCAACCATTGAGCTGTACTTAATTTTTGAAAGTATTTCCTCAAGGAATCTACTTTGTTCAGTATGAGCAAGAACAGAGCAGCACAGTGGAGCAGTGGACTAATAGTGTTCATCTTGACTCTTCCCAGGAAGGAGGGGAGACAGTTACTGTGCGCTGTGAGGGTCCATCCATTTGTGCCCTCAGAAGGGTTTCTCTACTTGTGTATATGTCAGGAATTATTCCTTGTGTGGCTTGCATATTTTATTGGATTTATTCAAATAAAGGAAATATAAACATCCACTTTCAGACATGAATCTTAATTGACTTCCTATGAATGGGAAACTAGAGCTAACCCCTAACTCTATCTCTTCAACAATTGTTTCCCAACAGAGTAGTGAGAGAAAAATTATTATGAAAAGGTGTGTGAAAGGAATGTGGGCTTTTTTTTTTTTTTTTTTTTTTTTGGAATCAGGGATTGAACTCAGGCCCTTGCGCTTGCCAGGGAAGCACTTATTCCACTGAGCTATTTCCCCAGTAGAATGTGGGCATTTTTAAAAGAAAATACTATGGCTATGATGGAGGAGGCTAATGCCGACCAGGGTTCCATGTGCCCTCTAGCATGATAAAGAATTCACCTGCAAAACACAGCCCAGTAAGGAAACACCAGCTCAAGCTATACTGAAACAAAGTTGAAGAACACTGAAATTGTTAGTAGTTGAGAAGTAAAATAAGAATATCCATGTATTTATTGTTTTATGCATTTTTAAGATGTATCTACGCCTTTGTAAAAAATGTGGTAGTGGAAGAGACCGCATTTTTAATAAAGAAATCTTTTGACTATCATGAAGAAAGTGAAAGCTGAAGAAATATTTGGTAGTCTACATAAAATAAAGGACCATGTGACTGTAAGGTCTACTGAATACTGGAAGTGCAAACAGGAACAAAGAGCGAACCTCTGTCTCTGGGATGGAGGGCCAGCGCTTACCAATGTCTCAGGCAATCTTCTCAGCAGCCAGTTGGCTGCTGAAGGGCAGCTTCCCCCTCAGCTAGCCACCTCCCCTGCCCCAACCCCAGGCAGTGGGCAGGCTGGGGCCCAGTCAGGAGTTCCTGGGCTTCCTTGCTGGTCAGGCAGCAGAGGATGAGGAGAGAAGCAAACCTCACCGAGGAGACTCCCTGCATTCTGACTAGAAGGCACAAGCAACAGGAAGAATCTTCCGGACCAATTCAGTCTTACTGTTCCTGGGCAGGTGTTTTCTGCCACAGTGGCTTCTGCTTTTGGACAATGGTTACAGCGACTTCCTGGGAAGGATCAGTAGGGGAAAGAATGGGGTGGGATCCGGGTGCATGGGCGCTGGCAGAGGCGCGGGCTCCACCAGCAACCTCCAGCATCACGGGGCTCCCCTGCGAGGACCACGTCCAGTCCTGACGCTGCTCCATATGGGCGATGTGACTTCGTCTTTGTAAGCTTGAGCCTCTGCATCTACAAAAAGGGAGAGAGCATGTGTAGCCTATATTGCGAAAAATAAACTCAATGAGGGGAATAAAAGCTGTCTGGGGACTGACACTGTAATCCACTGTGCACCGCTCCTCTTCTAGGCTGACCCCGAGCACAGTTCGCCTCTCGTGCTAGAGCCCACTAACACCTCCGAGGCTACAGAGACTCCCACAGCCAAGACCCAGCCCCTGACTCCGCTGTCCTAAGGCAACCCTCACTGGCTTAGCACTCAGCACCCAAGGCTGCAGGACAGCTGATAGCTGCGCGGTGCCAGTAGCACAGCCTGCAGGATGCGTGGAGAAGCCTTGGGGACCACATGGGGAAACCCTGCCTTCCTGATGGAGACACCGAGTGTCTGTCTGCCTGCTTTTCTTGCCTTGGTTTCCTTTTCCCTTCCACAGAGAAGTAAGACTCCTGGCAGTGCTGAGTTTGCATTTGTGACCCTCCTGCCTCAGTCCCCAAGTACCTGAGGTTCCAAGCACAGGCCTTCATACCCCAGCAAACCTGAATTTTTTAAGTCACTGAAAGTGAAATTTTCTGGGTTTTGGAACTAAGTGCATTTCTACGTTTAAAAACAAACAAACAAACAAACAAACAAAAACAAACAAACAAACTAGGGCTGGCAAAATAACTCAGCAGTCTAAAGTACCTGCTTAGGCAAGCATAGGAACCGCAGTTCAATGTCAGTGCCACATGCCTTGTCAGCCCCACCCCAGGGCAAGAAGAGCCAGCCACAAAAAAAAAAGGAAAATTAAAATTCCTTAAAAATCCACATGTCACTGACTTTTCTATCAATAAAATTGTGTGCCAATTGCAGAATAAAAGGGAAATACAGAGTGGGCTGAGGGGCACTATGCTGCCGTGAAACATTTGAGGCCTTCCTTTCCAGGAGGCATGTAGTCCTCCTATGGGGTGTCCCTGTGTGGCCGTGCACACACACGGGCCAGGAGGGAAGGTTTCTATGCTGCTTCCAAGACAAAGCCTTTGCCCACTTCTGTCCTGAGACCAGAGTGTCCCAAAGGGAAGCTCACCCCCAGGGGAGCATGAGAGAACAGAGGACAGAGTGGCGTCCCACCCCGCCGAGGTAGGAAGACCAGACAGATTTGGGGCTGATCTGCTTTTGAAGCACAACTGAATATCAGCTGCCTTAGAACAAGAAGGAGGGGAAGGCAATCTCTAATTATACAAACAGGAAGCAGAAACTGTTAGTGACTTCTAAAAATCACTAAATATACTATGGATTTGCTCCTAAGATCACTAAAAATACTAGTAGTTTTCAAAGTAGTTTATATATTTGAGACATAGCATATTTTTCTTTAAAGCTTATAGAATGTAATTTTTTCTCCCTGCTATTCTAACTTAAAATTGTA
>PVKA01009944.1:18277-66388 GCA_004027165.1 Ctenomys sociabilis
TTTTTTTTTTTTTTTTTTTTTTTTTTTTTTTTTTTTTTTTTTTTTTTTTTTTGTCTTTTTGAGACAGGGTCTCACTATGCAGCTCAGGCTGGCCTTAAGCTCACTTTGTAGCTCAGGCTGGTCTCGAACTCACAACAATCCTCCTGCCTCAGCCTCCCGAGTGCTTGGGATTACAGGCATGCGCCACCACGCCCGGCTTCTAGATTATTCTTAATGATAGTTTAATACTTTGTTTTTCAGAAATCCTTTTCACAAACCACAAAGAATATTTGCATCATTATTATTTGTATGGACAGATAAAGTCATTTTTAGCACTCATTCTTCATTTATCTACCCAAGCAGGTAGGACAACACTTGGTGTACATAAGGTCTCAGATGTTTTTGTTCAGGAGAGGAAAAGAGGAGAGCAAAAAATGAAAAACTACTGCAGGCAGAGAAACAATAGGCTGCATGGAAAATGTCAGGAGCTACCCTACGTATTCTCTAGTTACCTATTTCTTTGTGAGGCTAGTTATAGCTCTCTGTGTATCTTTCCTATCACATAGCATCACCTGCTCACCGGGCTTGGGGTATAACTCAGTGGTGTAAGTGCCTGCCTGGCAAGGGCAAGGTCCTGCACTTGATCCCCAATACCAGAAAGAAAGAAAGAAAGAAAGAAAGAAAGAAAGAAAGAAAGAAAGAAAGAAAGAAAGAAAGAAAGAAAGAAAGAAAGAAAGAGGAAAGAAAGAAGAAGAAGAAGAAGAAGAAGAAGAAGAAGAAGAAGAAGAAGAAGAAGAAAGAAGAAGGAAAGAAAGAAAGAAGAAAGAAGAAAGAAAGGAAAGAAAGAAAGAAAGAAAGAAAGAAAGAAAGAAAGAAAGAAAGAAAGAAAGAAAGAAAGAAAGAAGAAAGAAAGAGAACATTGGCTGTTCACTATCTTTTCAATTTTAATAAGAGAAATCCAGCAAAATATGTGCTCAGGAGAATATTCTGTCATGCACTAATTACGTAACTCATTTACTTCTTTATTTTATAAAAGCTCACTCTGTGTCAGGCGATGTTCTGGGCTCAGCAGAAGAGGCCGTGATGACAATAGCCAAGATCTCTAACACACGGAGCTTTACATTGTCCTGGTGTTGGAGGGGAGGCAGGAAATGAGGCAGGTAATAGAACGGGGATGAATGGTTTTGTACTGAGAAAAGCATTAAGAAGAAAATGAAGCCAAGGTTGTGATGGTCAGTTTTCCTGCACCAGGATGCAAGTCCCACACCCACAGTGAAGGAGAGCTGTAGCGGTTTGGTGGAGGCAGTGTGTGGCCTGCTGGCTCCAGAACAAAAACCACTGTGGTGTAAGATGTGGCAGCAGGAAGCTGTGCTGTGCCTGGCTGCCAGGGAACTGAGAGAGGAAGGAGTGGAAGAGTCAGTGCCAGGACCACTAGCTTGTGGGCCATGCACCCCTGGGGCATGGACGGCCTCTTCTAACAGGCCCCCTTCTTGCCTGCATGTTCAGCTGGAGACTCACAACACCACTCTGATCCAATCACCATTCAGGTATCCCACCTTGGGACAAGGGTCAATTCTGAGGAATGTGCTCTAAGGCCTCACAAGGTTGCAGGAGCAAGGGGGGTCACAGGGAAGGGATGGGTACTTCAGCCTGAAGGGTGCGGCAGGCCCCCCTCAGAAGCCACATGCGGGCCTTTACCTGAATGACAAGAACTACTGCATGTGAGGATGAAAGGGACAAATGTGTCAAATAAAGGGGAAGGCAGGGCCAGGTCTCTGACAACTGCCCTGGACTGATGAGAAGAAATAGTGTGATGAGTGAGAAGCAGAGGAAGACCAAGGCAAGGACAAGGGACGGCACGATGCAGTTGCAGAGTCTATAGTAGGAACTTGAACATATTCCAAGGGGAAGGGAGAGGCCAGTTGAATGCAATGTACACTCAAGAAATACGGGATTCAGCCCGGACCTGCCTCCTGTTGCTCCCACACAGCTGTCCTGTAGAGCATGGGTTGTAGGGCTGAGGATGGAGGAGACACCAGCTGCAGTCATCACAGCTCCGCAAGCCAGAGCGAGCTGCAGCTCAGGTGAGGGTGCGTGGGGGAAGACAGGAAAACCAGTGAACGGGGTGCGGGCCTTGAAGGCAGAGCCTGCAGCTGTGGTGGAGGATGACACTTGTGTCAGAGCCCGTGTGTGGGCGCCGCTGCCATGCTGTCTCTTGGAGCCCAAACTCCCACACATTCTGACCTGGGGCAAGCTGTGGAACATTCGTCGTGACCTTTCACCTGCAAGTCGCCCCTGCAAGCCACCTTGTGCATCCGTGGCATAAGTACAGTGCTGACCCACAGGCAGCATTTGGTACAGTCCACCTGTTACCGTTGTCAGGACTGTATGGATGGCAGCATTTCCATCTAGAAACACTTCTACCTAAAGCAAGCTAAGTACTTGTGGGCAGTGGAAGAAAAGATGTGGCAGGAGAATTGCCAGGGGTTTATCTGAGGAGACACGTGACAACCAGGGACACCACGCACAATTCACCAGCACATGGGACACAGAGCCCTGAGTGCCTCCTGGACAGCGTGAGTCTGTGAGGGGTGGAGCCCTTCAGGAGGAAGCAGGGCACCTTTTCATCTCGTGTCTTCCCTAAGGGCCTCTGCTTTCTTCCAGCACATTATTCATCTGTAATACAAAGGAGATAATATGGAAATTAAAGCGCTAATTTCAGCCATATGAGACTCAGGTCACAAAGTAAGGATCAAGAGACAAAAGAATAAAAGCGTCAGCCCGCTCCAGCCAGGTTTCTTTGAGCCTGTGCGTGTTCGTGAACAGCTCTCCAAGCTTTGAAAGGGGATTGTTCCTTTTACTGATATATTTCAGAACATGGTAGAGTTCAGGGTTAGGCACAGCAATTTGTGGTCCCGTCCATGAGTTTCTTAACTGTGAGAAACATAGAAGTCAAGGTCTGTGTACCAGAGGCTGTGCTAGCACTAGATTGCGTGCATCAACTGTGAAAGCCACGCTAATCACGGAGCAGCTACTGGGCCAAGTTTCCAATGAAGAAGTGCTACTACATCCTTTTGAAAATGATAAAACTAAGGCTTAAAAAGTTAAGTTACTCACAGCAAATAGTAAAGCTGGGATTTGATTCAGACCCATCCTTCAACTCTGTGCATTTAATAGCTGCGTTTTAACCCAAAGTCTTATGGAGCTTTATGTAAATGGCATATGTACCTTACATGAAAATAAAAAGGATATGCTTTTCACAGGAGCAAAAGCGGGCAGAGATCTACGCCTTCACGCAGTGATGCCCTGCTCCTGACTTGGCTTCAGAGTTGCTCGCGTATGGCGCCCCATGAGGTGTGACCTGCCCATGTGTGAAGCCTATTTTTTTTTTTTCTAAGTTGAAGATAAACAGTTTTGCTTCTCAAACCTTGAAGCAGACCTTGAAGTATTAGATTCATAGATGGTTTGGTTTTTTTCTCCAAATTACCATTCTTACCACTTCTGGGAATGAACCTTGTCAATGTGACATTTTGTTTATTTCAGAGAGAAATAATATAGACTGGAGTCTTAGTGTCAGGAAAGCAAATAGAATCCTCCTTGTTCCCTCTCATCCTGAGGAGCAGAGCAGTGGCTGTTCTTCCCCAGATTAACTCCTTCAGTTTGCAGGAGGAAAGTGCTCTGGGGACACAGCTCTCTTAGCCCCAGGGGTGGCGCTGACCTGATGCAACTGGCACCCATGGATGTAATGCAGACAGCAGGTTTTGGAGATGCTGCAACAAAACAGAAACACGGGAATGAGGACTAGCTCAGCAACCGTGTTGTGCTGGCTGCATGTTGAAAAGACGGCTAATAGCAGGAATTGAGAAGCAGTGAGTTGAATAAAATAATTATGAAAATTAATCTCACCTTTTTTCTTTTTTAATGTGGCTACTAAAATTTTAAAATGAGCTATCCAGCCCACTTGATGTATCTGCTTAATAGCACTGTCACTCAGCCTTAGAGTCACTGTATTTATTTCCAAAGCCATTTTGGAGGTTAATGGGGGAAAGATTCATGCCCTCAGATAGAAGAAGAGTGGTTGGAGAATGCCGTGCTTGTGATATAGTGCAAAATCAATACCAGATCCTCGTCTAATTGCAAGGATAGTAAAGGCATGCTTAAGTTCCACCAAACCAAATATCTTCTTGGGAACACATTTGAATTATAGGAGGCACCTGGGCTTGCAGTCACTGAGGAGCCACATGACCTTGCAAAGCAGCCACTTCTGTGTGTCACTTCCTGTCTTCTCACCCGAGTGACAGCCTGGCTGTCCCTGCACAGGCTGCTGCTGGCTTTGGGCCAGGCAGCAGGACACACTGCAGCTCTCTCCACACACAGGTCTACCTTCCTGTCCTCAGGTGCAGACACAGCAGGTCTATGTGCATGCATGAATGTGCAAGCTTGGTGGGTACCTCGCTCAGAGAGTGGTCTGTCTTAGCTCCTTTCTTGTTGGTGGAGCAAATACTCAACACCCACAAGCCAGAAAAGGAGAGGTTTGTTTTGGCTCTCTTGTGGAGGCTTCTGAGCATGGCCAGCCGAGTCCAGGGCAGCACAGCCTGGCAGAAGGGTGCAGTGGAAAAGGCTTGCCTGGGGCGTAGCAGCAGGAGGCAGAGAGAGATCAAGGGAGGGGTGTGGAGGGATATATCCAGCCACAGGCTCAGCGACCCCTCCTCCCCTAGCACTTCACCACCCCAGGGCTTCTCGGTCCAACATTATCCTTAGCTATAACAGCAACGGTGAATAATCAGCTGGTGAGCATCACACCAGGATGCGATCACCTCCTCAAATCCACAGCTCTGAGCACAGGAGGCCAAAGGGACATTTAGATGTAGACCGTGACAGGGATGGACCCCAAAGGGAAAGCGCCCTCTGTGGACTCAGGTGCACAATTCAGTGGCTCCGCTCTGAGGTCTTGACAGAGCTAGGCTCTGTCTCCTTCAAAAGTGTCCAGCCATATAATGCACCCTTGTGTTGCGTTTCCTCCTCTCTGTTCCTCTTCCTGTGTCCCTCAGTCCTGCTCCTGGCTCAGGTCCCAAATAAACCCCCTGCACACAAGCCTTTGTGTTGGCTTTGGACTGGGCTGAGGCCCTTGGAGAGCCCCCTCAGGGGAGCTGGGAACTCAGTGTTCTCTTACATAAATGGGGACAGTGAGAGGAATGTGGAAGAGCAGCAGAGTTAGAGGTAAAGTGTCAGGCTCCTAGCAGTAACCTTCAGTCACCCTCATAGCTCTCTCCCCTGATGTTACTAAGGTTAAATGTCTCCTCAGTGGAAAACAAGGCTCCTTCAGGGGTTCTTTTAGTGAGTCTTGGGAAAGCCCATGATTTTGAAAGCCATATTTTTTTTTAATTAGGAACTCAACCTTACCAAACCAAACATGCAAATGGTGGAAACAGAAATGCATGTGGAAGAGAAAGGGTTTTTTTCTGAGAACTCATCCATCTGGAAAGAGAGAGAAAGAGATGATGACTTCTGAGGACATAGGATTCTGGTCTGCAGTCTTCACCCTATGCTCAGATTCCAAAGTAAAAATATCAGCAATACCACACAAGTAAGGTCTTTCACTCTCAGTGACCAAAAGATATAGAAAAGAAAGCAAAGGTGCTTGCTCTACTTTGTTTCAAAGAATTCACACTCACAAGGTTGAGGCAGGAGGACCACAAGTTCAAGGCTAGCCTGAACAGCTTGTCAAGACTCTGGATATAAAGTAATACTAACTGTAATAATCAAAGTGGCTAGGAAACACTTCCCTCAGCACTCCTCTGGTCCAATCCCCAGCACCACACAAAGTATGTTCAGAGGTTAGTATGATTTAAACATAGACACAAAGCCACAAACTCAAGTGGATTGTGTTAGCTTGCCCAAGAGCATGCCTGGCATCTACATATAGGAGGGGGAGGAGCCACATATAGGAGGAACTTTGTCAGTTCCCGGGTAACTGGGTCCTAGGTGGGTGTGGCATTTGCCATTTCCTTCTCTTCTTGAGGGTGTCTCTGTTCATAAGAGAAAAAAGAGTCGGGCACTGTGGTGATAAGCAAAGAAGCTCACCCATCCTTGGCCACCATGTTTCAATACTCGCAGCTACAGGAACTTCCATCACTGTCCACAGTACCTGGTTTCCCAGTCTTAGTCCTTGGTATCTGCTGCCATCCTGTCTGGAGTTTACCAACCCCTCTGGATCCCCCGTAGCCTACTTCCCATTCACACAGATGTCACCTGGGGCAGAACAGCTGAGGAGGGTGGAACAACGGCCTGCCTAAGGAGTCTGACACAGAACTCCAGTATCTGCGCTGGTGCTGTGCTTCCCAGCAAATGAAAATCAGGGTGGGCCGTGCAATTAAGATTGTGAGTGTAGGGCTGGGGAGATGGCTAAGTGAAATAAGCACTTTCCTGGCAAGCACAAGGGCCTGAGTTCAATCCCCAGTTCTGCCAAAAAAAACAAAAGATTGTGAGTGAGCTGACATAAAGATGGGAGGGTCACTCAGGATCATCCAGAGGCCATAGGTAATCCCAAGGGTCTTCAGCTAGAGAAGGAGGATCTGGCAGTCAGAGTCATGCAGTGTAAGGAGGACGTGAGCAGCCATCACTTAGGCAAAGATGGAAAAAAGGGACTCTGGGCAAGAAAGTGCACCAACCAGCAAGCAGCCAGAAACCACACAAAAGGAATTCTTCCTTAGCACATCCAAAAAGCAGGGCAGCGCTGGCCACTGCTGGATTTTAGCTCCCAGAGGCCCACTTTGGACATCTGACCTCCATACCTTTAGGAGAATAAATCTGTGTCACGTTAAATCAATAGATGTGCCTGTAATTTGTTATAGCTGCAACAAGAAACAAGCATACTTCCGGGCTCTGGCTCGGTACCCAATGGATGAGGTGTTTACCTGCCATGCTGTGGCTTGGTGTCACAGAATCCTTCTGCTCCTGACCTGCAGTACTCATCAGTGCACTCCATGGCTTTGTCCCTTGGTGGCCTTGATTGCCACCCTCCCTACTACCTGTCACTCTGTTCTCCTCCCCTAATCCTTTCACAGCTCTGGACTTTGGAACAAACAACTTTGGTCCATTACCTGTTTCTCCAAGTACGCCAGTGCTACCACAACCTCTCTCCAGTTCCAGCTCAATCTTCCTTCCCTGACACAAGAAGTCTAGGACACCCTGGCTGCTATTTGAACAGAGATGGGCCCAGAAATTTCAAAACAAAGTGAAACAGAACTCCAACCATTAGAAAATAGGTCTGTTCCTTAAAGCTTTCACTGAATTCTATAGTTTGCATTCTCAGCCTAAGCTGTGTCCATAACACAAGGGGGATAAATACCCACACCCACAAACAAGGAAGGAAGGAGACAGGGAGGACAGCAGGGAGAGAGAGGAAAGAGCAAGAGAGGCCAGAGGGGCTGGAGAGAAGGGGACTGAACACCATGGAGACGTGGCCCCAGTGAAGCTGGGTCGCCTGCCCTCAAGCAGCCCCTCTGCCTCTGAGGGTAGGCAGTGCCCCTGCCAGCTGGGCCTCACAGACCCTTGATTCTTGTCTTTTACCCAGATTGTCTCCCTTTTCTCATTCACTTATACTCCACTAAGGTCTCATCTATATTTTCCTCAACTGAAGTTGTCTGATATTCCATAACAGTGTATTTTTCTTATTTTTTTCTTTGAGACAGAGTCTGGCTATGTAGTCCAAGCTTGCCTTAGATTCACATCGATCCTCCTGCTTTGGTCTCCCAAGTGCTGGGACTACAGGCATGAGCCCCCACTGCCAGCTCCATTCCAGTTTCTTAACAACCGTCAACACTAAGCACACACAGACATTCTTGGGGCGCCTCTTTCACGCCAAGGGGGGGTCTCAGGCCATAGGAAGGAGATTCACACTGCTTGGCTACCCGGTCAGGGAGGACACAGGACCCCTTTCCTTGACAACACATACAAAAGGCAGAAGTAGCAGAAATTACCAAGTATAAAGCCACTCGCCTTGCCATTTTCCTCCATTCAAGGGATTTATAGATCCTACTAGAGAAAATTATAACCACTTATGCATTATAAGTGAATTCCCGCATGACATTTTCCATTTTACACTGAGCTCTCTTTCGCAAAGTTTGTGGCATATTATTACTACTATATTTCTAACTTTGTAACTAAAGAAAACTAAATCTCAAAGACATTAAGTGCTTTGACCCAAGTCATTTGGAGTTAGAGCTTGAATCCACACCTCTTAATTCCAAATCCCATTAGTATTTTGCCAAACTATGCCATATACCAAACTGCTAAAAAAAAAAAATGTGAGTTTCATTACATTTTGCTTCTTAAGCTGTTAAATCTGTGCATCACCCAATGGTTGTTCTGGATTAGGCAACAGTTTTTAAATAGATGGAAGCATTAGAGTCGGTTTTGGTGCCATGGAATTCCCCATCTACATTTGTGTGATGGCAGCTGATCTGCAAAGGGGACATTTTCATCCGTCAATGTGTCTTCCATGGTGCACTAGTGTGGATTATTCCTGCGTTAGAGAATAAATTCCAAGGCTGTCTTAAAAAGAAAATGGAAAATCCACTACTAAGACCAGGCCTGGGAATAAGCACTCTTAAAAGCAGAGGTACATAGATGGGCCTTGGGAAAACTACCTTCGTGATCCTGCGGTCTCTCCTGCCAGGATGCAGAGGCTTAGGCACTGCATGGTTCGTCTTACACAAGAAGCCCAAATTATAAGTATGAGAAAGGCAAAAGGCAGACTAGGAAGCAGGGAGATGGACCTCTTTCAAGTGGGAAGGGGCTAAATATGGTGGCAGGGAGAGGGGATTCAGAAAGGAATCACAGATGTGTTGCCCTCACGCTCCCACCCCCAAGAGGGATAGATCCTCATGTGCAGCAAACATGGGCCAATAAAAAATGAAAAATCAGACTTCTCTAGTTTTAATCTTTACAGATGTTGCTGAAGAAAGGAAAACTTAGAAGAAAGGTTGTACTTTAGCTTTTATTTAAGGTGGGTCAATATGTTCTTAATATTAAAAATCTTAGGGTCCGCCAAATACCTCAGTGGACTAAAGCATCTGCAGGCAGGTGCAGGGGCCAGGGATTCCATCCTAGGCCTACCATACCAGTCCCACCCCCAGGGCACGCTGAGATGCCAACTGAGACTGGGTGTGATGGCACGGGCCTGTAATCCCAGCTCTTGGGAGACTGTAAACAGGCGGATCACTACAAGTCCAATCTAGCAGTGAGGCCCTGAACACCCTGTAGACCCTCCCTAAAAATACAATATATATATTAAAAATCTTAAAATACAAAATGTAAAAGTTAATTAGCTGGCATGGTGGTGGAAGCCTATTCTCCTAGTATTCAGGAGGCGGGGAAAGTAAGACCACAAGTTCAAGGCCAGCCAGGGCTACACAATGAGAATCTATTTTAAATTTTTTCACTATTTTTAATTTTATTCTAAGACAAGTTCTGACTGTGGTCACATTCATGGCCCTATTGAGGGCTGAGTCTGTCTCTTTCTAACAGTAGATCTCCCTGAGGAGCTCTCCCAGAACCACAATTCTGTCTGGTGCTTCTAGAGTTAGCCCTAGTCTAATCTCAGGCTCACCCTGGCCACGTGGTCATGCTGCGTTACTCAGTGCATCTGAACCTGAAGAGAGGGCTAGCAGAAAAGAACTTGCCACTTGCCACTTGACAAACTGGCGAGGAGGAAGAAAGTAGCAAGTTTCAAAGCAGCAGAGGGTGAGGGAGCCAAGCAAATGACTGAGGGGACCTGAAGGAAGGCCAGCTCTATTTGGGTATCCTGCTGCTGCTGAGGTGACAGAGGCACACAACGAGAAGGTGTCCACAGAGACTTGAGGAGTGCCACAACACTCGGAGAGACTGCTAGCTTCAACTTTTGCTTTGATTTTGCATTTCTGACATGGGAGATGACTGACATGGGCTCTGTATCAGACGTGGTCCTGCTCACAGGAGATGGGGTCCTCCATCTTACTCAGAGATGATGTACTCCTCTGTCCAGCTGCAAGAAGCTCCTTGCAGGTTCTCTGGTTCCAAGGCTGCCGTCCTTCTACTCAGTGACCTCCATGTGTAGGCAATGGTGATGGTGGTGGTGACAATGGTGGTCATAATGGTGATAGTTATAGTGGTGGTGGGGATGGTGACAATGACTGTGGTGGGGATGGTGACAGTGAAAAAGAGAAGTTAGATAACAGCATAAGGGAAGAAAATGAGATCAAAGTGAGCCCATAAAGAACATAAAGCAAGTAATATTCCTATCTAACTACCGGTTCTTAGTATTTGAAGAGAAGTATCGGTTCACTATAATGCTAGCAATGGGCTGAGCCTGTGCCCTGAGGAATCTCTCACATCGCACAGCGAGGACTTCATTATTTTGTCTTCACTGCAAAATTTTACTTAAATAGAACCAAAATAGAAAAGGACTATCTTCCCAAGGATAAGGTGGTCAGGTTCCAAATGTTTCTTTTAACACATCATACTCACTTTCTACAGTTCAATCAATTCTGGGCAATGTCAGAGTCAAGCCCAATATCATCTATCCTATTGATTTCAACTTTACAGCAATATTGGATTTTCATGGAAAAATCCAACATCAATGTGCTCATGTCTGATATACTTTTATCATATTTCAGAGACAGAGGCCCATGGTCTTGCCATTTGTCATGATTTCATGGGGCAGTGGCTGTGTAATTAGTCATTTCTTTCTTAGCTGAAACCTTAGGTTCAAGTTGGAATTTCACCCACGTGTGGAAGCGAGACAGGCAGAAATCTTACTTGCCCTGAATGTGGGAATTCCTAGATGCAAAGAAGAGATTTCTTTAAAGTTTGGTGTCACAGAAGGACTCTGGGCTCTGGGTCCAAGCACATTGACTTGGACCTTTCCTCCACCCCTCAGGCTGGGGTGGCCTCAGGACAGTGACTTCCTTTGGCTTGCCCATCCACAAAGGGATGCCATGAGTGCTTAACTTCATGTGTTAACTGTGAGGATGGCAGTTAAATTACAAGTGAGAATATTTATCACAGGACCTTGTACCTAGTAGGTACTTAATAAATGCTAGAATTTAAAAATTATTAGTGTAATTTTTATCATCTCTAAATTACACTGAAGCACTAATTAGAAAAGTTAAGATTAAACACAGCTCTTGAATATTTTCACCTGGGTGCTGAGATGGAAGCAGCCTTTTATGTGGCCCAAATAGCCAGAAAAATATGTAAGGACAAAGTCATATTAAAATGTTTCATGCAGGGAAAATTAAATGGCCTCCTAACTTGATTTTTCTCATTTATTTTTCTAGTAACCATTAAATCTTAATCAGACCCTCTGACTGGAAAGATGGTATGCTAATGACAGGCTCACATGGAGCAAGTCAGGCCTTTGGGGAAAGAGGTGCTATGGAGAGAGCCTGCAAACTCCTCAGCAAACCAAGCCCTCCTGGATGTAGCCAGTAGTCAGCAGTAAGCTTTCTGTCATGAAATGAAATCTATAGACAAAATAACCCAGGTTTATGGACTTTTAAAAAACTGTCTTAAATATAAATAAAGGAAAAATAAAGGTAACATATAGTAAGATGTGCTTGGGCACAGCTATACTGGGAATTTGATGAAGTTGTCAGATAATTGTGACTGAAAAGAGAATCGCCTGGACCGTGGTACCTGCAGAGACTGGTACTTGTGGCTGGAGTGGCAATTAGACACCGTGACTGAGTCATGCCTGCTAGTGTCTGAAATGGTAACTGGCTCTCAGTAAAACCCGAACAAAGCCCGCAGTACCATCTTTCCTTCATTTACATAGGAACTGCATTGTTGGAAAATTCAGTGTATGCTAAAACTATACCAAAGGGTCTTACGTTCTATGTGTTAGCAGTTAAGCTGTCTGCCAAGACAGTTACAAATAGGTTGTCACTGACACCATGCCTGGAAGAAAGTTTCAACTTGTCCAAACTTAAACCTGGGTTGATTCTTCATTGTGCAGGCTTCCTTATCCTTTAAAGACCAGGGGCATTGCCAACCCTACATCATTTCTTAGGCTAGTAGAGCCAATCAATCACTGGGACCTAGGATAATCCCATTTGATTTTCAAAATGACTCCTAGGGACTGGTCCTATACCCACTGAGGATACTGCAGAGGTCATACTAAGTGCCAGGAATTCTCTGCAAAACAGCTTTGGTTTTCATCTTCTCTTTGTTTAGGAAGCTCCTCGTCTGCCTAAAAAGGCTGTCACCTGACCTGCTCAAGCCCACAACCCCACCCCAGAAGGAAGCTCTTATCCAGGAAATTAGTGAAAACTCCATTTCCTCTTCCTGTGTGTTCCCAGGAGACACAGTTCTACCAAAACCTCCCAAGGCTTTGATTGTCCTATGATGTCTGATTTCCAATGTTATCCCAAGAACTCCTGAGGACAGGACCAACCAATCAATTTGTATAACTTTATAATTAAACTTACTCCAGCCTCCTTGAATTTAGATTTACAATTTTGTCCTTAGTGCCTGACTAGGAACTATCACATAAGAAAGATAGGTACAAAAGATATTTGAGGGGGCCAGTGAGATAGCTCAGTGTACTAAAGCCCTTGCTTAGACAAGCTTAGGCAAGTGCAGGGACTGAGGTTTGATCCCCAACACTACTTGCTATGGCCCCACCCCTAGGGCCAGAGTCCCAGCCTAATGGTGCACACCTGTAATCCCAGTGCAGGGGAGGCTGAAAGCAAGAGGATCACCACGCATCGTAGTGAGCTGCGTAGTAAAACCCTGCAACAACCAAATACATTTAAAAAATAAGGTATTTAAGAGGACTGGTGGATGGCAATGACAAATGTTTGCTCTGGGTGAGAGAAATTCAAAGTGCATCTTATTCTCAAGTTGCTCAAGGCTGATGGAAAGGCCAGTATCACTCGTGACCATTTTCCAAAACACCAGTCAAAGCTGCAGCATGTTGGTTAGATACAGGTTCGAGCAGTCTCCATGGCGCCACGTATTTTACTTGGAACCAATAGAGAAAAAAGGCTTCTGTGAAATCCCTAGCTTAGGAGCCACTCGTGTTATTTCAGGTGTGTTAGGCTGGTTGTTCTGGTGTGGGGCAGAGCAGCACAGGATTCTTTTTAAATAGCAGTTTTCATACTTGGGGCTTTTTAAGTACTTCAAAGTGCTTTACAAAGTAATGAGTTAAACACTAGCAGTGAGAAACCACGTGTGCTGATGGAGATGGCCATCATGCTCTTGACAGGACCTGAGACAGGGCTGGAAATTAGAGGCAGTTTTATTGGTATTGGCTAGGATTTGGGACTAATCCTTGCTCTTTCTGAAAATCGCCAAGGGATCTTTGAATTGCACTTGGACGGCCGCTGTGTTTAATAAGATTGCTTTTGGGACATGAAACTCAACCAAAATTTTTTGTGAGATATTCTACAAATAAAGCACCATTTTTTTTCCATAATGGATTTGGATACGGAAATATTTCCCTCATTTTTTTGTAGAAGATGAAGCAGGGAGAAAAAGAATCCCCATGACCCTCTCTGGGTTTCAAAGCAACCTCACTGGAGACTGAAATATTTAGATAACTGTGTCCCAGCGCTGTCTCTGCTCCTCGAGGTGCCACTGGGACTAAGGCAGAAGTGCCAAAAATCTAATGTGAAAGCCTGCTCATGAGCAATTTCCATAGCACTTTTAACAGGCTTGCAAGGATAGAAGGCCTGAATAAATGCACAAACATGAGGACAGCCAACAGAATAACTGTTCACACTGCTGGACTTCTGAAAATTTTGGATAAAATTCCAACCCAGTTCTATCAAATACCAGTGACAGCTTACTTGAAAAGAGTGTATACATCAACTTGAAGTCTAATATTTATTTTAATATATTGTATCATCTATTAATGTGAAATGAAACGTTAATACTAGCACCTTTAAGAAAATCACTACAAGCCTGTAATGAAATTTACACCTGAAATGATAGACACTAAAACTAATCACTTATAAAAGTTGCCTTATATTTTCTTTAGAATTTGCTTGAAACTATGTCATTGTAATTCAGTTCCTTCACTCAACTGACTGTAATTAGGTATCAGATGCCTCTGAGACAAGAACATATGTTAAGAAAGGAATTGTGATTAAAAGCTCAGGAGTGTTGCCAAGGTTCAGGATTGAGAGTCAGCAATAGTGAGGCCATCTCCTGTCCTGGAACTGAGACATCTCCCAACTATCAACTCTGAATCATGAGCTTTGTCCTTTCCTGTCTTGGTGACGTGAAATGCCAAAGTGTTCATGTAGAGATCTGCTTCACCCCCAAGCCTTTAAAGTCAAGGGAAAACAAGAAAGAACCATGGTGGGCATCAGCTGCCACATTACTCTGTGCACTGAATGTAAAATAAAAAACAAATCCAGACAAAATAATGTACTTTTTTATCAACAATAGTTACGTAAGTTTGACCGCCGGTGGTCCTGCCTTGTGCCAGTGGCTGACAAACAAATGCCTGTTGGGGGAGTTTCCTCTTTCCTCTCCAGGGCTCCCAGCTCAGACCCAGTGTGAGTCTGAGGAGTTGGAGATGGCTGAGGGGGGTCACAGCCTCCCACTTGCCAACAGTTCAGTGTAACCCCACTCCCCAGGGAGCAAGGAAGGCAGGCAAGGAGGACAGCAGAAAACATAACAGGCCTTTCCAGAACCTAAGGAAAATGTAAAAGGTGATTCTCACTATTTAAATAGGATATAAAATTTACATACTTCTCATGTAAAATTGTCCATAGTTACTTATCCAGATTCGTGGTAAACCACTGGCCACTCCTGGCGAGACCTGCCCTGCTGCTGTTCTCTGTATCTCCTGCGAGAGCACTTTAGGGATGTCTCCTCTTTTGAGGCGAAGATCTGAATGAAAAGCACAATGAAGGCAAAAGCTTCCGGGTGGCATGGAAGGAATGTGAATGCAGGATGCAGCCAGTTCTCCAGCCTTCTTTCTGCCCAGTGCCCCTCATTCCTGTCGGACTACAGAGGCAAGAGCCATGCCTTCTTGTTTGCTCCCAACATCTGTCACAAGGAGGACCAGTTTCCCTTACATACTTTTTGAATGAAGAAGTAAAAATTGGCTATGACCTCTGTCTGGCCTCAGCCTCTTAGCTTGTGCAATGTGCAGACTGGGCTTGCGGCTGTCCTCATCCCCAACCCCTGGCATCTTCTCTGGGCTGCTGGTTCTTGCTGTAAATACAGCCTTCAAGATCAGACTCCAGTTCACACAGCTCCAGACAGCTCAGTGCTTCACACATGTTTCTGATGCACAGAGAATTTGTCCTAGAGTCTAACAAATATCCTACAAGGGCCTGAAAGTGGAACTTCAGTCATCCTGAACCTTCTGCATGAGAAGGTCAAGTGAAGAATGCAGGCAATCATACCAATAACTTGATTCTCCACCTGCCCACACTACTAGCTGAGGGGCAGTAAACATTTCATAAAAAGACTGTCTATCTAGAGAATCTCCTCCATTCTTGATGAAGACAAGGGTATATCACTTCCAGCTTTGGTTGAAAAGCTGTAGCTTTTAAATAGAACCAACTGTACTTTTTCTTTCTTTTTGAAAATACTGCTGTAGGCAGCTAAGTTAGATAGACATATTATGGGCAGACAGACAGAGCTGGGTCCTCAAGGAGACAATATGGAAGAGAAGAGGACCTCGCCACTTTGGAAGAGACAGAGCCCTGCTGTGGGCCAACCTTGAGAGAAAAGAGTAAATAAATGTAGCCACATACTCCTGTAGGGATGGGCATCAGGGATTGATATTCTAAATAGGTATCAGTCACCTTGAAAGTGTGAGAAAGAGTCATTAACCCAATGGCAACAAGAAGAACCCCTGTTCTATATTCACTCCCACTGGACTCACTTCCCCATCTGATCCCAATTTAATCAGTTTTACATGAACACTTGTACTTTTGTAACCTTATTGGCTGACCATAGTCTATCCCACCTCATGTGTGAGTTTCCATATTTTCCGCCTTAGACCTGCCTCATGATTTTGCTCCATAAAAGCATCCCTAGACAGAGCAGATTTCCAGGCTAGCTGCTAGGTCCCCCTTCTATCCTTCTCTTGGACAGAAGCTTCGTGAACTCGTCCCAGGTATCTTTCAGGTTGGGAGTTTCACTCCATTATATCAATTTCATTTTCAAGTTGCACATTTTTCCTTACACAAATAGTGTGCTACTGAATTAGGTTTTGAAACGCTATGTTACAAACACACATGAAAACTTTTAAACCAATAAACCAAAATATAATTGGCTTTCTTAACATTTCAACAAGTTAGTCTTTCTTTGAATATTGATTGACATATATTCTTCTGGATAAATATTTGATTTTTAATGTGTAATTTTAAAAAATATTACATTTAAAGGCTGTCATTGGTAGGAGCAAATTCTTCATATCAACAACAGGGGCTATGGGGACAGCTCACAGGCATAAGTACCTACCTGGCAAGCACAAGGACCTGAGTTCCATCCCAGGCCCACATGCCAACTCAGCCCCAATTGGGTGTGGTGGTACATGCTTGTAATCCCAGCACCTGGGAGGGAGGTTGATACAAGAGGATCACTGCAAGCTCAAGACTAGCCTAGGAGCTACAAAAGTGAGCACAAGGCCAGCTCAAACTGCATAGTGAGACCCTGTCTCAAAAAAATCCAACTTCTCCTTAAATTCCTATTAACCACCAAAAGTACCAATGAAACAGAATTAAATGAACAATGCTAAGCCTTCTCTTTCCTTGACTTTCCCAAAAGCCAAAATTAACAGCTGGGTTTATGGTGCTCAACTGCTTCTTTGTTCTTAAAAGTTTACTACTCTTGCTGCAGTGTGGACTGATATAACTCAATGTGGGCCAAAGCAAAGAGATTTGGTTTATATATCTGAACTGCAGTCAAAGCCAATAGGTAGGGTCTGAGGTAGACCGAGAGCCAGGCTTCACTCGCACAGAACCTGGCCGGCTGCCCTCTGCTTTGAGGGAGGCATCCAAACCAAACACAGCCACTCGCTTCTAGTTTTTTCCATTCCTCTGCATAGTTTCCAGCTGCGGAAACAGAGAGACAACCACTTGACTTCACACTGGATGTTGGGCCTGCCAGCCTGCAGCTGGAAAGCCTGCCTGACAATGTGGACAGTGCCGAGCGTTCACGTCTGTGGCCTGCACCAAAGTATTTGCTCCTCTGCCAGAAATGCAGACAGAAGTAAAATGAGAACATTTTAAAGGTTTACTTTAAACAGTATGCTTTAAAGAACACATTACACTGAAGTTTATTTTTCCTTTAACTTTGAGCTATTCGTGTTTAAATCACAGGAGCAGAAAAGAGCAAGCTGATTGAGAAGATGTGGTATTTTCCCTCCAATTTTAAAATACGCTGTTGAGTTTTCAGAATGGTTACACAAAAAAAGCAAATTTTAAATGAGTGTAACATGCTACCCTTCAAATAAGAACGATATTTGAAAAAACGCACCCGTGCCTTCTCAGCTATGTGGAAGGCGCTTGGAAGGCTAAGGCAGAAATGAAAGAGAATGAATGTTGAAAGCAGTGAGGAAAGGGAGGGAAAATAATGGGCATCAGAGTAAGCTTGGGGAGAAGGAGCTTGTGGATTGCTCCAGATCAGTAGGGGGTGAACCTGTGGCACACACATTGTGGGTTTTAGTCCAAAAGATATCATTGTATGAGGTTTTTTTTTTTTTCTACATTAAAACTCAGTCTTCAAAGTTCATGCGTGGGAATGGGCTAGTTGGGCATTCATCTCTGAAGAGTTCTCCAGTGCTGGTCTAGCACAGGTTTTAGAGTCATGACTCTCAGAACCACACTAGTACCCCACGTATCTTTTTTACAACCAAAACTCTCAATGGTTAAAGCAATGAGTGTGTGCAGTGAATGCACGATGGGATAGAAGGGCTAACACACGATTGATTGTTGTGAAGGAGTCACAGAAACACACACCAGGGGGTGGGGAAGGAAAGGAGTAACTGGAAAGGTGGCAAAGCTGGCTAAAGGCACAGGAGACTGAGCCCTGTCAGCCTCTCGACATTGCCCATAAATGCATTTCTCAGAGAAGCAGCAACTCTGAGTATTTTACAGTTGGACAGGTATATAACTATGTCGCAGATAAGAAGAAGAATTGATTTTGTCACTGTCAAAGAAAGAATTTTTTTTTAAAAGAGAAATCTAAAGCAAATGCCTCAATACCAGATTAGAATATGAGATCGTAGCATAACATCCTGCCATATGTCTGGACAGCGATCCTGGATATGGATTTACCTTCCCTGTGTGTAATGCCACTGCCAAAACTACTATCCATGGACTCACAGAATGCCTTGTCCCCATCCTGGAATTCCACACAGTGCTGCCTCTGACTAAGGAACACATTTGTAGCTCACGCTCACGAATTCACGGGTTTTGCCATGTTGCTCACCACCCAGAAGGGTGAGATCGATAGAAAGGTGGAACAGTCTTTTGAACACACAGTACCAGCCCCAGCTGGGTGGCAATGGCTTGCAGGGCAGGGGCAAAGGTCTTCAAAAGGTTGTACGTGCTTTGAGTCAGTGCCTGCTGTATGGCACTGTGGCTCCCCGCCAGGATCCATGGGTCCAGGAATCAGGTGGAAGCAGGAATGGTATCACTCATCACTACTGCAGTGATCCACTAGCAAAACTTGCATCCTGTTCCCGTGACCTTCTGTTCTACTGGTTTAGAGGGTCTCAGCTCCAGAGGAGGGAGAGGCTTGTACTAGGGCACACAATGATGTGGTTGAACTGGGAACTTCCTGTGGTCCTTTTGGTCCACTCACACCTCTGAGAAAACAAGCTGCAAAGAGAGTGATGGGGGTGTTGTTGGAGGTGACTGACCCAGACTGCCAAGAGGAAATAAGACAACTACTCCACAGTAGAGTAAAGGAAGAACATATGGTAAGTGTGGAAGGTCCCCTACGGTGCTTCCTATTTTAACCAGGCCCTGTCACTAAAGTCTATCAGAAATTACATCAGCCCAATCCAGGCAGAGTACCAAGTGATCCAGAGCCTTCAAGACTCAGGGCCTGTGTCAACACCCAGGGAAAGAACTAAGACTGCTGAAGCACTTGCTGAAGGAAATGCAGAATGGGCAGTAGAAGGTAGCTCTAAATACCAGCTTTGATCCCAGGATCAGCTGTCAAAACAAGCACCACACTGGTAACAGCCTTCTCCTAATACAATTCCAATGTAATATAATGTTGAATAGGCTTAGTATTTAGTCTTAGGCATCCTTAAACCTGTGTAATGATGTTCACGTTATCAAATGTTAGGAGTAAACATCACCCAAAGAAAATTCACCTTCTATTCTGAGTAGAGAATGACCGCCTTCCCCCTGGGTGCAGGGCAGTTAGCATTGTTAGGTGTGATCAGAAACTTGCCTCTGTATCTGGAGACTATGACTGAAAGAAATGTGCCTGTTTGTCAAGTCAAGAAGGGGCAGATTGTGGCAGTTGATTAACTGGGTCAACTGAAGTAAGAAACACCCAACTATCATGGTTTCTGTCTAGTCATCCCCCTACAGCCTCATGCAATCATGGTGTAGTTTCTGATTGATACTTTATTTTATTTATTTATTTATTTATCTATCTATCTATTTATTTATTTATTTATTTTGGCCAGCTCAGCCCAGCTTGTGACTGATCCTTGATCTAATGCTGGGATTATGGGTGTGAATGTTGTGGGGCAGATACTCTGCATATGAATGTAAGGAGGGGAGAGAGGCTAGCTAGCTGCTGGAGCTGCTGCCACTCCCTTTGCGCTCCACTCTTCACTGCCACCATGAAGGTTGCTGTCTGACTTGTGCCACTCTTGGAGACAGTCGAGTATGGACTAAGCCTCCAGGAGCTATGAGCTAAATTAACCTTTCCTTCCTTCATTTTGGGTGTTGGTTACTTTGTCCCAGCAATGAGAGAAGAGTAACTAAGGCACCAACTGAATTAGCTCAGCAGAACTCTGGGTGTGGAAGCCCCATGCCAGGGAAGGATGAAGGGAAATTCTATGAAAGGCAAATGCGGAAGGGAGACAGCTTCCATCCTCCTTGAAGGAGCTCTAGTCTTGGCCCTCACCTTGGATGTCCTCTCCTGACATCCAGTGAGGACCTTCCAGCACTGATGCTTCAGCCTCCTGATATGGACTCCACAGGACACCACACTAAGCCTCCCACTCACTCCTTCGGATCCTCACTGGGCAGACAGCCCTGCAGCACTGTTCTGTAGCTGGTTCTGTGGGCCACCACTGTAAGCCAATCTTGTAAATTCTTGTATACTTGTATATATTGTGTTATTATTATTTGTTTCTGGCTGATACACCATATGTGTGTGTTCATACTGACATGTGTGTTCATATATTTAGACAAGATAGATGCAAAACAGTAAACACATGAGTGTGTATATTAGTGGACACACATAACTTCTTTCCCAATTCTGTCTGCTCAGAATGCTTGCAAAACCCAGCACTGGTGAAGGTGCAGCCCAGATCTGATTTCTACACACTGGCCTGGTGAAGGGCACTAGGGCTCATGAGAGCGGGGAGGAATTCTGCGTCTGAGGCAGGACACTGTGAGGAGCACCTGCCGCTAAATGTTGGTGGAAGTGATCACTGTCAACCCGCCCGGCAATAGGTCATGGTTACCGTGAATCTGGCAACGTGATCTCAAGACCACAGGAGAACATAATTTCTGCAGTTTTCTTCTTTAAAAGCTGTGTACAGTAGACTTAAGGTACCAAGCACTATACTTTGATATTCATAGTGAAACAATCGCCACAGTCAAGCAAGCTAAGGTCATCGCACACAGCCTTGTCTTGCGCATGCGTGGTAAGAGCACCTCGGCTCCACCCTCAGGCCCTCAGGGCATGTGTGACCATCCTCACAGTACGCATTGCAGTGTTTTTCTCGTCCTACACAATTTTAGTGTGACACCCTTGAACCTACGTCTCTCACGCCACATAGGTGACAGTCATCATTCTACTCCATTTCTGTGCAAATTTTAGTGTTAAGATTCTGTGTGTGAGATTGTGCAGTGTTTTCTGTGTTGGCGGGAATGCCTTCTTTGTAAAGGCTTATATACATATGGGATATGATCTGAACAGACAGTGGATGCTCAGACTTTTAAAATGTACCACACATTACCATGAACTCCCTTCAAAATATGCAAAAGCACTTCCAACACCACCCGTTGTTCTTGCCACTCCCTGGGGCATTTCCAGAGTTCTCCCTGGTGAGGGTATTCAGTTGCTCTGCTATGACTGCTGCCTTCTGGAAATGACTGAAAACGTGTCCATTTGGTGGTAGTTATGACTTTAAGGAAGACAAGAAGTTGTAAGATACCTGGTCCAGAGAGGAAGGTGGCTGGGGACAAGGGAAAAAGGTGGGGGGACACACAGTCGTGTTTTTATGAGCCTGCCTTTATGAGGACAGCACTCAGCAGCAGCAGGCACCGTAGTTTATTATGTCTCATAAAGACACCCAAGAAAGAGGACTTGCAGAACTGCTTCACACAGTGGCAAGAACAGTGGGATAAGTACAACTTGCAGCAATGGGGAGGCTTTACGGCACTGTTTTGCTGTAGCACTTTTCTGCTATGGACACTTCAGCTCTCTCCATGCCTTGGCCATTGTGAATAATGCTGCCAGGAGCTTGGGAGCTTCTATCTCCTCCATTGCTGCAGATACCTTGGGCTCTGTGCACATGCCTATCCAGAATACAGATTGACGGGTCACACAGTAGCTCCAGTTTTACTTTTTTGAACAATATCTGTACTATTTTCTGTAATGGTTGTACCCACCTACAGTCCCTGTTTTTCTGATGTTCTTGCCTAAAAGACATGACTTTAGCTCATTCAAAGCATGACAAAGATGTCAGACAAACACAGAAGACCAAGAGACATTTAACAAAATATATGATCCAGATTCTTCAAAATTTTAAGGCCAGGAAAGACCAGAGAAAGAGCTGCAGAACTGTAACAGAGTACAGGAGATTAGGGAGAAAAACAAACCAAACATAAAGGAAGGGTCTGGAATAAGACCCTGAGGCCAAAAGAAAAAAAAATGCACAAGAGAATGGGAGCCCTTCAACTAGGCTGGCAGTTCTGTTCACAGTGCTGCATCAGTGCAGACCCTGGATCTGTTTGCAGTGCCCTGTCAGCATGGACCCTGATCCAGGGAGCTGCCGGGTACATGTCAGACACAACAGCCAAAGCTGTCTGATAGACACCACTGACCAATGATAAATGATCAATCTGGCCAAGTTATGAGAAAAAACAAGTCCTTCCCTTGATTATGCTGCATGGCCGAGCCCTGACCCAGGGGTCTGCAGCATGTCTTTTCCCTGCCTTCTGCTTCTAAGACCCAAGTCCAAAGCCTAAAGCAGATCTGCTCCATTCCCACTAACTTCATAGGACTTGGGCCATGGAAACACAAAACCGAGCTGAGGAAACCAAATGCAGCATCCCAGAGCTCCTCTGAGGGGCTGGCTGCTGGCTGCCCACACTGCATCACATGACCAGGCTTGCTGCTGATGGGGCAGGACTTGTGCAGAAAGCAGCACGAGTCTGTCACCTTTGGTGGGTAATCCTCTCTCACAGGAAAGAGGGGAAGAATTTGGAACTATAAATACTCTTATGACGAGACTCAAACACATACAAGTTTCTGACAACTAAATCCACATGATTTTGCAAAGTTTTTTATTTCTCTACTACTTGCTTTGATTTTCTTCTCACTTTCTAGAGTTACTTCACTTTGTTGAGAGCATGAATACCAGGAGAGGAGAGTTGTCTCCACTGTTCAGAGCTCCATGCAGAAGTCTGCACTTGTTCCAAAGTGCTCAGGACATGTCAGCTGGGTGGAACTCAGGCCCTGCCTGGTGTACTGCATGCACATGTCCTTACCTGGCCCACAGGCAGACACGGACATGTGTTTGCCACACAAATGGATGCATGCTTCTATTGAATAAAATTAAAAACGCAAGCACATATTTTGTTATATGAATAACATGTTTTGTTATGACTACAAAGAAGGAAGAATTTCCGTATGAAGAAAGGACATTTTTATGCACTGCATTTTTCTCCACATATTCTTCTTTTCTTCCTTTTTAAATTTTTTAAATTTATTTGATATGTTCTCGCTATGCACCTCGGACTAGTAGTGATCATGGTGTTTCAGTCTCCCCATCGCTGTGATTACAGGTGTGCACCACCATGCCCATTTCGGTGGCCAGCGGGGTACGCCCATTGCCCCAGGACTGGCATGGCAGGCAGTACCAGGGATCAAACCTGGCTTCTTGTGCTTACCAGGCAGGAGCTTAGATTGCTGAGCTATGCACATACTCTTCGAAGAGGTAGATGAGTCTTGATTTTTTTCCAACATAGCTCCAGCTACCCTCACCAAAGAAGCCATGCGGGCAAATGCAGAGCAAGTTTGCAGAATGGCAAAGTCAGTGATTTGCCTGAAGAGGGCCGCGAGACATGTCGTTGGGGGGAGGGACACCGCAGATAACCCATGCAGATGCACGGGCACACGCTCTTAGTGCATGAAATAAAAACCATACACACCATTCACACACTTTGTTATATGTATTAGGTGTTTCATCATGAAAGCCAGCATGCTGTCCCCCTTGGGCTGGGAGCTGCTACTTCTGGGGGAACATTTTAGTTAAATATTCAACAGTGGTGGACATTAGAGAAATGTGAATTAAAGTAACATTGAGATTTCTGGCTTACTCCATTAAAATTGAATATTATCAAGAAATCAAATAATAGCAAGTGCCGGCAAGGCTGCAGGGGAAAGGGCCATCATCGGTGGGGGTGCAAATTCATGCACCCTCCAGGGAAACTAGAATGGAGATCACTTGGAAATCTAAAAGAAGGAATTAAACTCCACCTCGGCTTCCCCTTCTAGGCATCTTCCCCAAAGAGTTAAAGGCATCCCATCATGGTGACCATGCACACCCATATCTGTAACAGCATGACGCACAATGACGGGATCTGGGAAGCAGCCCATGTGCCCATTTGCTCAGGAATAGGTCAGGAAAATGTGGTCTCTGTGCAATGGGGCCTGGCACTGGGGTGAAGGAAGGAAAATCTGATTCACTTGTAGGAATATGGATGCACTTTCAGACCACAATTTAAGTGAGACTAGTCAGACACAAATGCCTAATGTTATGTTCCCTTATATGAGAAACCCCAAATACAAATTAAAAGCAAAATAAAAGATAGGTAATTGGAAATAGAGGAGGGAAATTGGAGATAGGTGTTTGCAAAAGGGAAGAGGACCCAAAGACAGCAGAAGTGGGAAAGAGGGGGCAGGGAAAGGGATGAAAAGACACTTAGGATGTGCAGGGTCACCCTGGAGAAAGGTGACAGTCACCTACTGCAGATGAGTTAAGGGCTGAAAGACGGCAGAGTGCATCTGCACAGGGCTGTCCCATGGTGAGCACCACACCGTTCTCCTGAGTGCCCACTTTGCTCAGGAACAATACAATATAGGACACATTGTAGAAAACTGTTTTATAATTACCCAAAGAATCATATACAAAGAGTGCAGGAAATTTGTCCACACACTAAAGACCAAAGAATCCAGCTGAGGGCCTCAGTCCTAGTATCCTACATGAGTCCTGTTGAAAACCTAGAGCCCACAACAGTGCCTCTCATAAGACCAACTGGAGGCCCAGAGCCCACAGTGAAGTCTCATGCAGGCTGTGCAATGGATCTGCACTGGAAAAGCCCAGAGGTGAGTGGTGGGATCCAGGAAGTCTGCACCAGCAGGATGAAGGATCTGTGCCCACAGGCTGGGGGATCTGCACTGGGGCTAGGAAGCAATGCTCAAGGTAAGCACCACAGCTCCCTCTAAAAGTGCCATAGCCGTCTTCAGCACAGTAAGGCCTGAGCTCCTCCAGCAATGAGGATAGCTGAGTTCCCAGCAGGAAAGTCAATGAGACAAGTCTCCAGTAGGCTGCACAGTGCACCATCTTCCCCTCCAGAGCCAGGCAACAATGTTCAAGATGAGGACCAGAGTTCCCCTAAAATGAACCACAGCCATTCTCTGTGACAGTGAAGTCCCGAGTTCCTCCTCTAACAAGAATAGCCAAATGGAAAGCCAGCATGCCCCAGCAGAACAGTCCAGGAGAGCCAACAGCTCCCTAACAGCTGGGGTTCCAACAGCTTCCTCAAACAGCATCTTTACAGGTGCTCAGTTCTGTCTTTCATGCTGTGGCAACAATCCTCAGGTGACTGCTCACACCCGGCACCCTGCTAGTAGGTCAGATGAGTGTAGCAGATTGACCTCCAGTTAGCAAGCCCCCACACCTACTAATGTTGCTTTGCTCATCTTGGCCATCTACAGGACCAGA
Source organism: Ctenomys sociabilis (assembly GCA_004027165.1). NCBI lineage: Eukaryota > Metazoa > Chordata > Mammalia > Rodentia > Ctenomyidae > Ctenomys > Ctenomys sociabilis. The sequence continues at coordinate 43,638 of PVKA01009944.1, forward strand.
ATGTTTACACAGCAGCCTGGATTTAGCTTGCTGTGGAGACTGAGTCAGGCTGGGAAGTAAGAATCTTGGGCTTGCCCTGCCTTTCTGATCCTGGGTTTCCATTACTGATGGTTCATTCCTGCAGCTTGAAACACAGTGATGTAAGACAGGAAGCTTGCTTTTGATTATAAATTAGAAAAGATTAATGTGAAAAAAATTGTTTCTTTTCTTAAAGAAGTTTTTCTTGGTTCCAGGAAAAGAAGGAAGCCACTTTGGGAAAGCGAGGGAAGAGTGAACTATGAGAGGAGTTTCATTTCCCAGGTTTACCTTGAGCTGTCCCTGACCTTGGTAAATTGTCCACGGTGGTAGCCATAAACCTGCACCCTATTCTTCCTGCACAGGCTGAATTAAGATGAGGTGTGTAATGAACTCGATTCCAGCAGGTCCTGTTATGGGAGGTTATCGATGGGCCAGTTATGCCAGTGGTCCTTTGGGGCCACTCAGGCACAGAGCCCATTAGGGGGGAGTTTGTAGAATACTTGCTTCCTTTCTCTCTGTCTCAGTTGTGGAAGTTAGTAACTAGACAGAAAATAGCATTTGCTTTGTTTCTGATGAGTTGTAAATCTTTGTAAAGGGATACCCTGAGATTCAATCTCATCTCATTTGTCAGCTGCTGATTAGTGAGCAGGACCCAGCCCTTGTGAGACTCAGTTTCTTACTCTAGAAGATGGATATACTCCTAGCGTCTATCTCCAGGCATTTTGTAAATGTTAAGTGAAAACACTTACGCATGCTGGATACGCTTAGCTGGATTTCCCCGAGACCATCTCTAACTCAAAAAAAAATGGGAAGCTGACTAAGTCATGCCTGGGAATGTAAGTACAAAGCTGATGTTGGCTCAGGGCAATGAAAGTGTCCAGGGCTGTGTTCAGAACCCGCCTCCTCCCCACTTGTGGCTCTGATGTGCTTTGTGCTGCTTTTATCCTCAAGTAGTTTCTCTTAGCTGTTGGCAGAGATGGTGTGTAGCAGCCAGCCCCAAACTACTAATTTCTTCACGCAACTATGGAGTCCAGTCCTGGAGTCACGTGAAAGAATTTTCTCCTTGCCCTGACCTTGGAGGGTTGGGCTGTGCTAGTGTCGCTCATCCTATGGACAGCACAGAGTTTGGAGATCAGTCCCCTTCACTCATGAAAGGAGTCACTAAATGACCCTGAGAACATGAGGGGAGACGAAGTGACAGATGTCCACTCTGGTGTTCAGCGGATGTAGCACTGGGCTTGCTGCAGAGCCAGGCATCTGTGAACAGCTGGTGTCATGTGTGCCACTGTTTTCCTCCTTGGGGAGATGGGGGGGCATCAGGCAAAGCATCAAGGGGAAAGCAAGGTGACTGACCACGAAGTAAGGCTGTGGCTCATGGGCACAGGCCCAGTGCCTCCACAGCTTCCCACCCCCAGAGCCCAGGGCGGTGCATGAGGACTAATGCCTTGGTCCATCCAGTGGTGATAACCAAAACAGCGTGGACTGGGTAGCTACGAGCGATGGGAATCCACTCCTCCACATCTGTGGGGCCAGGTGTTCAAAGCCATGTCACTAGTGGTGTCCACCTTCTCACTGTGTCCTAGTGAGCTGGAAGGGAAAGGATCCCTTTTGGGGGGGGTCTTTTAAAAGGGCACTTGCTAGACCAGCCAGGTATGGCAGCAAATGCCAATAACTCCAGCATTATGGGAGGCTGAGGCAGAAGGATTGTAAATTTGAACACTGTGTCAAAATGCAAAAATAAATTAAACATCTAGGGATGTAGCCCCAGGTTCAGTCCCTAGCAGCACACACACACACACACACACACACACACACACATGCACTATGTACACACAAATATGCATACCCACCCACACAGAAGGGCTCCATCCTCAGGATCTAAGCATGGCCCAAAGCCATCCCTTCCTGATGCTATTGCTTTGGAGGACAGGACTACACTCTGCACATTTTAGACCACAGTAGACAGCTGAGCTCTGAAGCTTTACACTGTGTCCAAGTGGGAGTGGACATAGAGTCCTCAGCAGAGGCTGGGTGATCCCATCCGGTAGTCTCCATTAGGGGGTTCTTCTCCCACAGTATTTTCTTCATGCATAAGGAGCCAAGCAGAGCAGAGAAGCTATGCTGAGAGAGCAGACCCATCTTGGAAAACAGATAAAACTATGTAGAACATTCTTGTGAAGAGATTAGTGTATTGGTTCTTAGCCTTTCAAATTGTTCAGGGTTTATTGAGCAAATAGCTGTTTTTTACTGAACATATATTCTGTACTGAGGCGTGACAGCTTACAGATATTATTTCAATTGGTCTCACAATATCCCGTGACACTGTAAATGGTGTTATCAGTTCACACATGAGGAAAATCGACCTGAGAACACCGCCCAGCTTTGCCCTGGCTCTGTGCCACAACTAGTACTTTGGCCTCTTGTCATCTGCATATTTTAATTTGTTTTGTAGACTCCCTACATATGATAGAAAATGTACCCATGACTATCATTAATAACAAGCATGGGAATTTTAACCTTTGCTGATTTCCTGCAGCACTTTATGGCGTGCAAAGCCCTGTAGCGTTTTTATCTCCTCCAGCGGCCATGCGGAGATAAAGGCTGATCTTCTGGGATGGTGTTCTGCTGATGCCTGTAACCCGTGGTCTCATGGCACGTGAGAGTTTGGAGTCACCCTTAGGCCCGAGTCTGGCAGGAGCAGTGCTTCACTGCTGTCGTCGCTTGTGGGTGGCTTGTACCAGTCCTGGCCACTGGTGCAGGGAGGCCTCCGGACTTCCTGTTTGCACGCGCTGGAGCCCTGCTTGCGTGGGTGGCAGAGAGTTCCAGCGCAGATCGCTGCTGCACTCCTTGCTCTCTCTACTGCAGCCTCTTCTTGCGCTCTCATTACCCCTCACCTCTCCCATCCACTCCGTCTCCAGTCTCCAGGCTTTGGAATTCTTGGCGTCACACCTGAGCTTCATAATTGCTTCCTTCTGTTCAGGCAGCCGCAGGACGGCCACCCGAGCGGCCCCTCCCCTCGGCAGCCGTGACATTGAGCATACTTCTCCCTCCTCGTAATTACATGCAGGTTACTTAACCTGCTTGTTGGGTTGCAGTAGCCGATCCAGACCAATAAAATGTTACCACTGATGGATCTGTAAAGGTGCTCTCTGGGTAGATGAATCAGAAAGACATATTTGCAAATATAGTGTGGGACGCAGACAGACTCTAGTGGAGGTAGAACAGGAATCCAAGCAAAAAATCAAGTTATTTCTAAAGCACATCTGGCTCCCCCTCCACAGGGCTAGGGCAGCAGGTCTCCTGGGAGCTGGCAGCCAGGAGGACATTTCCGTCTCATGGGATTCTGCAGGTCGGCCACTCTAAATAGAGCTAAGCAGCCCAGCATAGCCTCCACAGAACTGTTGGAGTTCTTCAAGTCTCTGGTTCTTCCAGAGAACAGGAAATGATAAACACTTCACCGGTTTAACTGTGTCTCTAGGACTCAGTTTAAGGCTAAGCACACCGAAACTTTTGTTCATCTGTTTGATCCTCATCTGCACTGAGCCCCTCTTCTTAAGTGTGCCTCCAACCCCATGTTTGTTATTTAACTGAGAACAGTAAAGAATTCTGCCCATGCATCAGTCTTCACATCTCACAGCAATCAGATGGCATAATCCCTTCCTTTGTCAATGAAATAAAATAAAGTTAATATGTACATGACAATAAAAGTAGCACTTAAAACAGTTGAAAATATAGAGAAGTACAAAGAACAAGAAAAACACTGACTGTAAATCTCTCCCCTATAAACAATCACCACTAACATTTGGTGTTTGGTTTGTCATCTCTCTGTGTGCGTATTTTTAATCAAATTGGAATTCATATGAATCATCTTAACTTCTGTTCTTTTATATTTAGCACTATAAAAATATATATTTATCAAATCTAAGTAATTCATGAGAAAACACTTCAATATATGTGTGATAATCATTATAAGAATGTAACATCATTTGTTTAAATTTTCCCATCTTTGTAGATGTGTTTAACATTCTGTATTTTTTAATTGTACATCAGGATTGATGTAAAAAGAGGTTGGAAAATGTTTGTTTTCGAGAGTTAACTAGATGCAGACATATACGCATGATGTCACTTCTATGCAGGAGGTAAGAGTTAATATCAAAGAGGTGGACAGTGAACAGGGCTTCCCAGGGCTTGGGACGGTGGGGGCAGAGCAGGGGAGGGAGTAGCCATGGAGATAGGCATGGCTGGACAGAAGAAACAGATGTCAATGTGCTACTGTATGGAAAGAGAGTTATGGCTGGCAACACCTACTTGAACATTTCAAAATAGCTAGCAGAAAGGAAGGGCTGTGGAGGTCTCCAGCAGAACGACATAGGGTTCAAGGCGATGGATATTCTGATCTGGAGCATTGCACATCAAAAACACACATTAAAATGCCATGCCATGGGCTGGGGAGATAGCTCAGTGGAATAAGCACTTCCCTGGCAAGTGCAAGGGCCTGAGTTCAATCCCCAGTTCCACCAAAAAAAAAAAAAGCCATGCCATGCCCCACACATGTGCATAATTCCTATGTGTTAATTAAAAATCAAAACATGTTGTTTAGAAAGAGAACCAAAGGCAAATACTTGCACCTTTGTGAATGCTGAGGTCACTGGTGCAGCTGCTCCCATCTGATGTGGGACGGGGTGCCTTAGACAGGACGTTGAGGGATGTGCGTGGCTCCTTTCCAATACACATTGGTGCAGAGATAGAGGGGGCAGGAGGGAGTTGGAAAGTCGAGATAAACATTTCTACACACAACATCAGTAATTATTTCTCAGAGCTATTGAGAATCAGATCTTGGGGCTGGAATTATGAATGAAAAGAGATAAATATTTCCAAGGTTGGATTGATGATTAATTAACGCAGGGCTTGGGATGGAACCTGGGTCTTCACACAAGCTAAGTATGTACACTACCACTGAGCTGCTCCCTGAACCTAATTTCTAAGAATATTTACTAAACACATTATTAAATTTATCACAAAATATTACAACAATTGCATTTCTCTTCAATGAACACAAAAATCCTTGTCTGGCTATGTCGTAGCCAATGCAGTCTTCCTTACCCTCCCTCCAGTGTTCCCCCCTTTGCAATGGTGAACCAAGACTCAGAGAAAAATTTAATCCTTTCATTCTAGGGCTGCATTCTCCTAAGTATTTGTTTTTTGGTTTTTTTTTTTTTTGGTGGAACCGGGGATTGAACTCAGGGCCCTGTGCTTGCCAGGCAAGCACTTACTCCATTGAGCCATCTCGCCAGCCCCTTCTCCTAAGTATTTGACCAGGGCAAGCTGTGCCTATAATCCCAGTGACTCTGAAGGCCGAGGCAGGACAGTTGCAAATCTGGAGTAATCCTGGGCAATTCAGTGAGACCTTGTCCCTAAAAAGAAAAGAGGCAGGCGGTGGACCTCAGGAATGAGTGCTTGTCTCACATGCACAAGGCCTTGGGGTTGATTCCTGGTACAGGAAAAAAAATAAAGGTATATAAAGCTGGAAGGGCAGAATGACTCTTTTGTACAGTCATGTAAATTCTCACTTTCTGTGTTTAATTTTTTCTACAGAATTGTTTTGTTTTTTCCAAATGTCTGCCATTAAGCAAGATTATTCAATGTGTACTGTGTGTATACAGCTTTATTAGATGTGGTATACCTAAACTATGTTCTTTTGTAAAAATACATTAGCTGATTCTGCATGTACCCAATTCATGTTTCTTTAGGGAAACCTGATGTGTTGGTTTACTGGATTGAAGTAAACTGTACGATAGTCACAAAAAATAAACAGAAATTTTCATTTAATAGAAACAAATTAGTGGTATCTTGCTATTCTGACTTGGTACTTTAGGCTAGCATATTTACAGAGCATCTGAATTTTTTTCTTTTTTTTTTTTATGTGACCAGCTCAGCTACCCTGGGGGCTGGGCTGGTGTGGCACACAGTACCAGGGATCGAACTGCTGTCCCTGTGCTCTTGCCTACGCTTGTCTAAGCAGGTGCTTTAGACCACTGAGCTTTATCTCACCAGCCCAGGTTCTGAATATTTATTTAATATTTATATTAGTTTTCTCTGTGTTCAGCTTTTATTCCAATTCCCTTTCCTCCCTCCAATCCTTCCCCTCCCTATTCACAAATCTTTGTTTCCACTTCATCCTTGTTATTATCTTCCTTCCTCTTCCTGCCTTCTTTTCCCTTCCTCTTCCTTAGCTCCTCTTTCCTTTGAACAATGTCTTCGCATTCCCAGTATCTAGTGTACATTTTGGCCCTTGTTTACTCTTCCAGTGTTTCACACCAGTGAGACAATTCAGTATTTATCCATGTGGGTCCAATGCATTTCACCTTAGAGTATGGCCCCAAGGTGAATCCATTTAACTAGAAATGCCTCAAGTTCATCCTTCATTATGACTGACTAGTACTCTATTATACATAAAAAAATACATGTCTGTATCAGTTTCTCAGCTGATGGGCATTGGGGTTGTCTCCAAGATTTATCAATTATAAACCGTGTTGTTATAAACATGGGTGTGCATCTGTCACTTGGTATGTTGCTTTTAATTCTTTCCAGAAGACACTCAGAAGTGTCAGAAGACACTTCTGATCTCCAATCCTAGATTTTTAGGAATCCTCACACTGATTTACATAGTAGCTGCACCAGTCTACATTCCTACCACCAGCGAGAAGGGCTTCTCTTTCCCCACATCCCTGGCACCGCTTGTCACAAGGTGATTTCCTGATAATAGCCGTTCTTTCTGGACTGAGATGCCTAACTTGCATCTCTCAGATGACCAGGGATGGTGAACATTTTTCCTACCTTTATTTGCCATTTATATTTATTCCTCTGAGTACTTTGTATTCATCTGATTTACCCATTTTGGATTGAGTCTTTAAATTTGGGATATCTGGTTTTTTTCCAGTTCTTTATATGTTCTAGATGCAAGTCCTTCACCTAAGAGGCAACTAGTGAAACTTTCTCCCACTCTGTGTGTTCTTTTTACCCTGTTCATGTTTGTTGCTATACGGAAGTGTGAAGCTCCCAATTGCGGAGTCTTTGTTTTACTTCTTAGGTGTTTGCAAAATCCTTGCCTACATGTATGTCCTCAAGAGTTCTGCCTATTCTCTCTCCAAAAAGATTTAGTCTTTCTGTTTTAATATTTAGATCCTTGATTCATTTAGATTTTAGTGCAGTGCATGCTGAAAGCCATGAATGTAAGTTTAGTCTTTAGGGCTGGTGAGATGGCTCAGAGAATAAGAGCTTGCCTGGCAAGCGCAGGGTCCTGAGTTCAATCTCTGGTACCACAAAACATAAAAAAAAAAAAAAAATGCTCCCTAACTTTAGTCTTTAGCATATGGAAAGCCCATTTTCCACATCATCTATTAAAAATGCTGTCTTGCTTCCTGTGAACATGTTTCCTTCTTTTGTCAAAGATAAGGTGGCTGAATGTATTTTTAGTTGTGTCTGAATCTTCTAATCTGTTTCATTGATCATCAGATCTGGTTTTATTTTGTTGTTGTTGTTTTGTCAGTACAATTTTTTTTTTATCACAGTAGCTTATCATTCCAAGTCAGAGACTGTGATGCCCCTGCCTTGCCTGTGCTGCCCAGGCTCCCTTGGCCATTCTAGGTCTCTTCTGGTTCTAGAGGAATTTTAGAAATGTTTTCTCTAATTTCAGTGAAGTATGCTAAGTGTATTTAGCTTTTGTTCTATTTTTTAAACATTTAACTGATTTGTATTGTATTTTCTCTTGCTAAGACTAGACATTGAAAAAATGTAACATAAAAGGTACAGGTGCAGCTGAGTGGAAAAGTACCTGGATAGTATGTGTGAGACCCAGCATTCACCCCACAAATGAAAGAAAAAGAAAGGGAGAAAGGCAGACAGAGAGAGAAGAAGAAGAAAGACAGAGACAGGATGTCTCAGCAGTTTTTCACTTGTTGCTGGGACAAATACCCAACACTCAAAATGAAGGAAGGAAAGGTTTATTTAGCTCATAAGTGGTGGAGGTTTCAGTCCATACTTGGCTGGCTCCCAGGCAGAGTGGCACATGGCAGAGAGCAGCAGTTCAGGGCAACAGAAAACAGAGAAGAGCAAAGAGAAGGGCAGCACCTGTGGCTCTTAGCCAGCCTCTCTCCCAGGGTGGGAATGTAGAACTCACACATTGTCCAGCCTTCCTTTTGCACAGAATGGGAATGTTTACAAACTAAGAATCCTGACTCCCTGCTGACTCAATTAAGCTTCTCAACTTCTCAAATTGACACAATGTGTCAATGATACAGAGGACAAGGAGAAGAGAGCATGGAGCAAGAAGAGTGTGGCAACACTAAACTGAAGCTGAGACACTCAGAGTCTGCTGTAATGGACATTCATCACCTGGGTGATTAACTGTACCCATGCCAGTCCACTCAGGAATCCCAGCCGTTTTTCCTCAGCCATGACACGGTCCAGGGGTGCTTGGGCATCCACAGCAGATCAGCTGGTCTCTCCTTGTCCCCTGCATGTGGAAATCTGTGTGGAGAAGCTGGCTGTTCCTTCAGTGGTTAGCGCCCCAGTGGCAAGGTAGCCCAATTGGAGCCTTCCTGAGGGTGTTCCACCGCGGGGCTCAGCCAGGATAGGATACAAGATTGCAGGAAAATAGGCTTTGTGAGGATCCTCCCCTTCTGCTACATAATTAGGACACAAACACAGGGTTTCAGGACTCCAAAACACATTTTTATTTTTTGTGTAATTTTTTAAGAATCCTTTCTTTCTTTCTTTCTTTCTTTCTTTCTTTCTTTCTTTCTTTCTTTCTTTCTTTCTTTCTTTCGTACAGGTTCTCACTGCATAGCTCAGACTCACAGTGATCCTCCTGTCTCAGCCTCCCCAGCACTGGGATCAAAGTTGAGCGCCACCACACATGCCCAGACTGGGGCGGGGGGTGCATGCCGTGTCCTGGGTGGGGCTGGCACAGCGTGTGGTATGGGATTGAATTTGGTGTCCTTGTGCTTGCCAGGCAGGTGCTTAGATCACCAAGTCATCTCCCCAGCCAGAAAGAGCTATTTAATTGAAAATCTTTTTCAGTGTTAATGGTGAAGACTAGGGTTCTTTCATGTAAGATTTTTGGTTAAATAACACTAGTGTGTTTCTATAAGAAAAATACAAAGGCGGTGCTCAATCTGTAGACACTGGCTTTCTTCTTTTAAGTTCCAAACTCTTGACAGGATTAAGTGCGCCTCTTTGCATTTCTAACTAGCCCAATGTTATTATTACAATGTCCAAAATTTGCAGTGAGCAGAAAGACTCACTTTTGGCTGACCTCTCGGAGGAAGCCAAATAGAAGAGCAGCACATTATATGGCAAGAACAGGAAATGTCTTTAAGGAGTTCATGTCTCTTAAAGGTTCATGTCATCATGCTGTGCTGGACCCTCCCCCCTGGGTGTGCTGAGATGGCAACTGAGACTGGGCGTGGTGGCCCACACCTGTAATACCAGCTCTTGGGAGGCTGTAAACAGGTGGATCACTAGGAGTGCAATCTAGTAGTGAGACCCTGAACACCCTGCAGACCCTTCCCTAAAATACAAAATAAATAAATTAATTAATAAATCAATTAAGTAAGTTAAATTAAATAAAAAGAGCAGATTCAAATGTCTGCGAAGCAGCTTCTGCTCCTAGCAGCTCTGGAAAGGCGTGGCAATGTGCCAGACACACCATGTCGCTTTCCCAGGGAGGAAGCCAGGGAAACTGGCAGGGAAGGGACCTTCAGTGCGGGGTCTAGGGTCAGTGCGAAAACCTTGAGTTCTTTGCAGAGCTGTGTGGGGTCACAGGTGGAAATTTCCATGATGTTTTCATGCAGCCTTCTCTGTAGGTGGGCTCAAAGTGTCAGGTGGGTGTCCCCTTCTCTTTTCAGGGTGTTCATCCAAGCCTGGGGCCTCAGCCAGAGAAAACGGGTGTGAAGAACTGAGTCGGGAAGTGGGGCTCAGCACCAGAGACTCCAAAAGAGCAGATTCACACCGCCTGCCTCCAACTCTCCCTAGAAGCCCCTCGCTGTGCCTTCCCCATCTCCCCGGCTCCAACTGCAGAATTCCTGCCCTCCCAGGAGAAGCTGATCTCTGGGCCACGCTGTTGGGTTTGGCAGCGCTGCAGCCTTGGCAGGTGATCAAACAGAGGGCGCAGGAGTGCGGGCAGAGCCTCGCAGAGCTGTCTTCGCCGCTGTCAGTCCTGCCTTCACTAAGTGAAATCTCAATGGAGAGCAGGGCATGGCCGCAGATGCTGGCCTGTGTGCGGGCCAGGGTAGACCGTGTATCCGCATGCCGCAGCCTGGGAAGCAGATGCCGACCGCGAGTGAGCTTTCTCAGGAGCAGTATTTAGCTCAACTTTTACATAAATAGACTTGTATAAAAGAGTTAAGGTTGGTTTTGCCCCAGAATTCTAGAACTATGCTTACAGGCAGGTAAGCAAGACTTGGTTTTATTATTTCTTACTGACTGCCCTAATCATTTATTATTATTATTATTATTATTATTATTATTATTATCTAGAGAGAACACAAAGTAGGATAAAAAAATTAGAAGCAATATAGTTTGCCAAACAAAACAAAGGGAATTCGACAGTGGCTGCCGTCTTGCATAATGCTGGCTTCAGGTGAGTTGTTCAGATTACCAGATGTAAGGGTGCAAAATTGGTTTTCAAAAGTTTTAAGAAATTTAAAAAGACAGTAACTAGGAAAGTAAAAAAAAAAAAAAAAAAAAGTAAGCATCAACTGCTCCCCTCTGCAAAGCAGCTGACTGAGGTTTGACTTTTAACCCCAAAGTCCTGGGTTGGTTCCTGGGCTACTGGCCGCTGGGCCAGTGGTCGCTGATCTGCTGGAGGTGCATGAAAGGTGCTTGGGGTCACATCAAGACGTGCTGCAGAAAAGGTGTGGGCCTCAGGAAAGGCTTCAGGGTAAAAGTGTCAGTGTTCGGCTCTTTCCTTAAAGAACAGATTTTCTAAGTAGCCTGTTTTACAGTGAAAGAATGTTAGCTATAAAAGAACTTAATTTCCTAAACTTAAAATGTAAATATATTTTCAAGACACCTTAACAATACAGATTAGACAAATTAATACATTGCAAATTGTTCTCATAATGTTTTGGCATTGTACAAGGTGCATACATGATATTATATTTACAGATATTATTTTAGCAGATATCTCTTATCAGTGAATTAAGAGTGTAGTTGCTTACTTATCTTATTTTTTTATACCTGAATTATACCAAAAATTCAATAATTATTTTCCTAGTGGATGACCATAGTACTAGAAGCCGACATAATATCCTATGTAACCACCATTAGTGCAGATCTTGCCTCTCATAGGATTATGTAGAAGCACAGCGTTATCTATCCCAACTGTACTGTCTATACACACATCATGATTTTTTCTTTCTACACCCCTTCCTTTGTCTATATCTGTCAAAGTGTCTTAAAACTGTCTGATTGACATTTGTAGTTCAATAAAATAAAATAAATAATATCTGTAAATATAATATCATGTATGCACCTTGTACAATACCAAAACATTATGAAAACAGTTTGCAATGTATTAATTTATCGAATCTGTATTGTTAAGGTGTCTTGAAACTGTCTGATTGACATTTGTAGTTCAATAAAATAAAATAAAATAAATACAGAGAAAAAAATGTAAATATAGAAAGTACATGCCCTACGCAAAAGAGGACAAGAAAACAGGCCAATGTGAAACTGATTTCAGAAGAAATGTATATCAACTGTGGCAGTGAGTAGCAAGGTAGTGGAAGTTCAAAGCTGGGAAATTACGGAAAGTCAGTGAATTTTGTTTTCCACAGGTCTTTTGGCATGGCGTTTCTGATTTCTGGGGCTTGCAGTTCCTGAGTGCACTCCCTTGGCTTCAGTGCCTGAGCTCAGCTGCTCACTGGGCGCAGACCTCTGGTTGCATTGCCGTATTGATGCTGAGGACCCAGCACAGGCACTCTACCCTTACCGGGGATGAAGCACTGAGGCTACAAACTCAGGGGTCCCTGGGCTTGCAAACCCTCTGCAGAAGGCCCTGGTTGTCTTGGCACTAGGCATGGCGAGGGAATACAGGTAAATCGATGGCAAGAGAGGAGATGCGGCCACCAGGATCCTGCAGTTCCCAGTTCTTGGCAGAAAGCTACACAAATGTGAACTTAAGCTGATCCTCTTTTATTAATTTTTAAATGTCTTATTTATTTATTTATTTATTTACTTACTTATTTATTTATTTATTCATCATTCATTCATTCATTTTTGTGCCAGAAATCAAATTTGGAAACTTTTTCTCACCAGGCAAGCACTGTGGCCCTCAGCTACACCCCCAACCTGAGAATGTCTTTTAAATTATTATTTATGTTTGTCTTTTAAAAGAGATAACATCATGTGTGTCGGAAGAACACTTCAATAGCTACTGGACACCTCCCTTTCTCCTACCAGTAATTATTTTGTTGAGGCTCTACAATGCTTTTGTAGAGGTTGTGTATTACGTGCGTGTGTATGTATGTGCATATGCACGTGTGCTATTATTGTTTTTCAGGTACGATTAATTAAAATAATTGCAATTGCATGTAGTATTCTGGAATTTTCCTTGTTTAAACAAATTTTCTTGGAAATATATGTGTATTAAGTGTAATTTAATGTAGTTTTTCACTTTGTTTTTCAATGTTGGGCACAGAGCCCCAGGGTATTCTACCTCTGAACTACATCCTCAGCCATTTTCAATATTTTTTTATTTTGAGAGAAGTTCTTACTATGTTGCTTAGGCTGGCCTTGAACTTTCAATCCTCCTGCCTCAGCCTCCTGAATAGCTGGGATTACCCACAAATGCCTCTGTGCCCAGGTCTAGGTTATGCCTTTAAAATGCTGCAGGTGCAGGGTGACCATGAGGAGACCACCACTTGCACACAGCACCCTCTGAAGTGCAGTGGACAGTGTGCCAACATGGGTCACCTCAGCCCTGGCGCCAGAGTGTGATGACCTCGGAGCACACCTGGGTCTGCTCCTGCGGACGCGTATGCAGGTAGGTTCTAGGTGTCCAGGGGTAGTCTCTTGCTTTGGAGAACACGAACTGCAACAGCCAGGATGTCCAATGTGCCTCGTGAGTTCACAGGCTTTAAACCTTAATCAAGGTCAGAAATTCCTGTGGAAATTCTCATGCCAAGACAGTGTGCTTCAAGGCAGAAACGGGAAAATAAAACTAAACATCCCTTTGAGGACCTGAGTGGGACCAGGAAGCACAGGTGGCTCGAAGGCTCTCATCCACTCTTCACCTTGCTGTGCAGAAGGTGAAGGGATTAAGCTCCCCATGCCAGACTTTGCCTCCTGCGGAGTGCAGACTACGTACATACCATTTAGTCCACCTGGCCTGTGTGCATTTTTGAATGGCAACATTTTTTTTCCACAAAAGCTAACTTTAAGATAAGCTGCATTTATGGAGATCATTGTGGACATCTGCTCCTACAGATTAACCTGCAGGCAGAGGGGCCCCTCAGGTGTCCTTCCTGTGCAGACAACACTTGTGACCGTCTAGAGCTGCTCCACTATAAGCAGGCCACACACACACACACACACACACACATACACACACACAGTGCTCAGGTGACTGCATGGGACCAGGTCTGTCTGTAGCCCCAGATATCCCCTTTCAGAGCAGCAGCCACAGGAGGACGGGCAGACCAAGGAACCCAGCTCGATGACATCACCATACATGGGAACCACAGTTCTCAGGGAAGAGGACAGGTGGGACTCCTGGCTGCCTTTCTGTGGCCATGTATGAATTATTTTTGGCCTGCAGCTGGATCATGAACTGGGAGGAGCAGAGGTACAAGTCTGACTTGCAGGTGGTATCTACCTTACAGAGACAGTAGTTGTGAGGCTGAGGATGGTGGAGGGTCCAGGTCTCTGCTCCGCAGTGAAGGCCATGCTACAGCCTACCCAGGCCTACACTGCTAGGGGCTGGAGAGCTGACATAGACAGCTGTGATTTGACAGGTGTGGGGAGGGTCCTGGGTCTGAGAGAGGGTTCCATGGGCCATGCCAGACCTCTCTGGCACTGGGAACATGTACCTGACCACCTCTGGGGACCAAGGCCCCATGTGGCCCCCAGGGTTGCCCAAGGCCTAGACCTCAGCTCCTCATGCAGGGAGCCCAGTATCAGGTGGGCATCTGAGTCTAAGTTTCCCAGGCCCTTGTTGGGGTTCACCAGTCCCCAGTTGGCAGAGAGAGAGGATACCTGACTCCTGCTCCTCCTCCTTTTCCTCACTGTCACTGTGACTTCAATGTGTAGAATCTCCTTGGTGAGCTGTGGATACCTCATGGGGGACCCCAGCAACACAGTGGTCCCTGTGGCACAGAGCATGAAGCCCCGGGTCTGGGGCAGATGTGGATTCAAGAGCACACTACACACTGTTCTCTTGGGAGCTCTCTTGGAGCCTCTTCGACCTGCATTGATCTCCCAGAGATAGGCATGGGCTTGATTCCCTTAGCATCCGGGGCCTAGGCCACTCAGGTATGTGGGAAAGACATCCCAGCCACAGTCAGTAGTGCTGCACTGATTTCCAGGGTGGGAGCTGAGTGCAGGCTCCATTTTTGGGCTGATACAGGCTGGACTCTGTCTGGGGCTTCATCTGGAACAGAGGAGCTAGACTAAGTCTGTCTGAAGCTCAGGTGCACATCCTGTGTGGGATGGTGGCTCTTTGATGAGGAACCCCAGGGCTTAAAGACAGCTGCTGCTTTATTAGACATTTAAAGCCCAGCAAAGGCTTGTAATCTCAGCACTCTGGGAGGCTGAGACAAGAGGATTGTAAGCTTGAGCCCAGGCTGGGCAACTTGGCAATTTAGGGAGGTCCTGTTCCAAAATTAAAAAAAAAAGTAGAAAGGGCTTTAGACACTGCTGAGTCTGAAGACCCTGGGGTAAATCCATGGTGTCTCAGCCAGAAAACAAAAATAAGAAACAAAACAAAACACCTTGGCAAAGGATGTTCTTTGGGACTATGTGAAAGAAATGGAAGCTGGCAAAAAGAACTGAGGATAACCCATGGCTGCCTGGAGCCGTCCTGTGACACCGCTGCTCCATAGACGCCTGCTTGGCTGCTATGTGTGCTGTTCTTGGCCTCCAGAGTCCCAGGCTGGAGACTTGATGCAACAACATGGGGAGAGTCTGTATGTTACCCTACTCCAGCCCTTTCTTCTCATTATGACTCAGAAAAGTAATTTTAGATAGCAGCAATTCCAGCATGGGAGGAAAATGATGAGAACTGAGTGGATGCTGGGCTTGGGGTCCTTGGTGGTCTCGGGTGCATGGCAACTGCCCCCCAGGAGGTATCCACCACTAACCTCCTTCCCCTTTGCTACTTTGTCTGTGGCCTGCCTCCACTTTGTAGGTACACATGGTTTATAAGTGGGCTGTCACCTTGTGAGAATCAAATGAGTGGACCTGAAACTGGGAGATAGCAGACTTCCTTGCAAACCCAGGAGACCCAGCAGAGCCAGGCCTGGAAGCAGGGTTTCAGGAGCTGCGTCAGGACCCTACTCCTCCTCAGATGCATGCTCTCTTGGAAACAGGCCTCCTGACATCCATCTCAGTGATTCGTACTTATTGGTTGGCTGCTGTACCCTGTGGGCCTTGTAGAGCCCCATAATAGGATCCAGTCCTGCTTCTCCATCCAGAATTAGAGAAGAGGATCTGGGGCTGTCCTTTCATGGCATCCGCTGTTCCAGCTATTCTTGATCAAGTAACAGCTGAGAGGCACAGCCCCCTCAGCCTGCAGTGTGGAGGGGATGGAGGGAGAAGCCCGCCCTTGCAACTTTCATGATTTAGTGCCATAACTTAGGATGTGTTCCAGGGCCAGGATTATGAAAGTCTACTGAAAGACTTTGCCAGGGAACCTGACCCAAGCTGAGATGTTGCCCAACAGAATCAAAGCAGGGTTTAAAGTCAGCTGCTGCCTTTCTTACACATTAAACACTTGGCAGAGGACGTCCTTTGGGTTGGGAACACATGAAAGAAACTACGGCAGGTGAAGGAAGGCTGAAGCGAGCACAGGGACTTGGACGTCTTCAGCCATCAGAGTGATACTGCTGGTTCCACAGATACCTGCTCGGGTGCTCTGAAAGTAATCATCATCCTTGTGATTCTTTCTCTAGCTACGGTGTCACACATGAAAAAAAAAAATGGAGCAATAAAGAGCTTGCTGCAAAGATATTGAGGCTGCACTTGTCACACCTAGAATCCCGCACAGATTTGGGAACTCCGCTTCAAGCTGAGCTCAAAACTTTCAACTCTCGAAAGTGCTACTTACCCCAAGTAAAAAGCAATTTTCCAGCTCAAAGAAAGGCAGGACTGCAAGGTTCAGGAGGAAAGGTCAGAAGACTCCTTGTACATCAATCAGCTCCTGGAAAACAACATGTCAATGAGTTAAGTGAACACGAATCAGGCACATATGGATTGAATTTCCCTTGAAATACTCCTGGGGTCCAGGATTTAAAGAGGGAGTGGAGGAGGGGTAAAAATTCTTAGGAAAATCTGCAGACCCTGCATGCTCAAAAATACTTCCCTAATGCTGACCACATAGCTGAAGGTCCTGTGGCTGACCTGAGCCAGTCCGGGCCCCTGGCCTCTGCTTGCTGGAGGCTAGAGTGGCTTTAAGGCCCAGGTGACAGCCACAGACACTCCCATCCTTGGGCTAAACTTTACTCCCTGGTGTGTAGGTAAGGAGAGACAGAACAGGTAGCTTTGAAGGACTAGCAAAGGGAAACACATTTATTTCAGAGAAAAGATAAATAAATTTTAAGAAACTTGAACGGTTACCACGGTTACCAATTATAACTGCCAGGAGCCTACTTTTAAGCAAGCGAGTCAAACTTCCTTACTGAAACCTTAAGAAAAGCAACAGGAAAGTCATATAAATGTGGAGAACAAAGCCATCGCAAGTGCTTTCCGAGCCTCTTCCCTGGGGAAGTGGGTGGCATCCAGACTACACATACTTTGCAGAGATGCAGACTGGGGCAACATGGAGTCTGCCCAACCTGAATCATGAAAGAAAAGGCCTTAGATGCAGACCTTGCGTCTAATGTTAGGTTCATGGATCCTGAGACCCTGCAAGTCTGATTTTATTGCTAAAGGTGAACAAATCAGTTTAAAATTACTCATACCCAGACCTTGCCCCACAGAGGCTTGTAGAAACCTCAGAGTGAACTTCAAAACACACACTTTCAGCTATTGATGAGGGAGCTGGTGAGAAACAGCTGGTGGTGGGCCACACCTCAGTCCTGCTGTGGGGGGCATTCTGTGGGTCCACCAACATTTCTTTTTAGGAAGCACAGCTAGCTAAAACTTCTGGGTAGCAGAGAAACTGTTGCCACAGTCCTTCCCTTCTTTGTCTTTCTGTTATTGTTTAAACCAGGAGGTAATCAGAGATAAATGTTAATGGGATTTTTTAAAACAAATGATGCACCATCAAACAACGATTTTTCCACAATTGTCAAATTGTGTAGACAGCGTGCAAAGGGCCCATTCATTACTAGCGGCACCACCAAGTCGCACGCCTACTTTGCCCGCTCTGCAGGTGATTGATGTCCATTGCTCGCATCAGGCTAATGGCATTTTATTTTCCAACAGTAGCAAGTCATGAATGACCTTGAGTGCGTATTGTTTTCCTGAAAGGGTTGCTGCTCTGCTCCTTTGCCGAGCACCCCAAGGAAGCAAGGCCTCAGTATTGGTGTTTTGCAGCAAACCTCATTTCTTTCATGGCTTTCTGTAAGAGAATTTGATACAGGGATAGAAGCTAACCTCCGTGAGTAAATGAAATATTGATCCATGCTGCTCTGGCCTTGCCTTCACCTTGTCCCAGGGCGGGTGAGTTACTGACTTTTCCGTTTTGGCTGTAATAGGAATTATTACAACAGGCCTGTGCAAGTAATTACTTGGCATGGCAAAAAAGGAGGGTCCATCATATATTTCTGTAGAGACGTTACTTTCCATCAGCCTCGCCGTCTGCTTTTTTGGCTCTGTCTTTCCTACTCTTGATTCAATTCTTTTACCCATCATTAATCACCTTCCTTGTCAGCAGAAGTTTATCAAAAGTATTAAGTGAGCAAGGTTGCCTGGCCTCCTTAAAAAAAAAAACCAGCCAGCACGGAGCAGTAAATTTCAAAATATGGAAGGTTGGCTCGGTGATATATATGAGTGTCTCTTCAGCTGGAATGAGCCGTTTGTTTTAGTGATAGATATTGTAGTTTGAGCTGTGATAGAATCCTTCTCCGGTTTATATGTCGTGGGCTATCGTTTACGAGAGACCATGTGCTTCTAAGTGGTGAAGGTCATGGCTGATGGCAAGAGTAAAAGCAGTGGTGATTCATTAAAAATAGTTAATAGGGACTTCGGCTGACAGGGATAAATAGGACCGTGTGACTCGCCAACCCGCCAGCACCCGCACTGACATGACGCCTGTCAGCCTCTGCCGGCCCTGCCCTGCAGGACAGCTGTGATCCAACAGACAGACAGACAGAAGGACAGGAGGCCAGCGCACCTCTTTTGTGTTAACAATATTCAGAGAAGGTATGCTTGGAAGCCGCTCCCCTCCCGTCTGCGTGGCTGGGCTAATATTGGATTTAATATCATTACTGCACTTTTTAGAATTCATATTTATGTGTCTTACATGAAATTCAACCGTAAGAAGAGAGCTTGCTGCTGCCTCTCTTTTAACTCTGGAGCGTTTAATTTGTTTGAAAAAGTAACGTGAAAACAAATCGGGTGTAGGATCAAAATCTCACGGAGCTGAAGATAGCTCCATGAGTGCCCCTTACGCTGGTCTGCATTCTGTCCTTCGCGGCTTTCTGAGTTCATAGTGAAGGCGTTTGCCTCATTTTTCACAAATTAACCTATTTATCATTAAGGTGTGACATATATATACATATATGATAAGGAAAACCATGATCTATATACTTGTTCCATCTGTAATGCACATTCAATGATTAGATCATATAATACTACAGATTCACAACTGGCTACAAAACTTTCTCCCGTGTAAATGCGAATGGTACTCCTGGATGAGCCCATTTGTTCACTCTGGAAACACTGACACTACGCCACCAGGAACCTCTGAAGGGCCAGCACAGAGCCAGAGGTCTGCTTCCAGTCTGCATGCCACAGCCACAGCTTTTGTTTACCTAAGAAAAGCTTCCGTTCCCAGGTCCTAATGAGCAAAAATTCCTGATGATCTGGAGACTTGTAAGAGCTGGAAAACAAAAGAGATTTTACTGATTAAGATCAACAGAGTTTGGTGATCCATTTAAGAAGTATAAATTAACCGAGGCATATAGGCCAGTAGACGGGCCCTGGGGCAATGTCCATATGCTGTGTATGGATTTTTCTAATATTACTTCTAATAAAGAAGGTTTTAAAAACAAAACTGTCCTAAGATCTGTTCTTTTGTTATCTCTGCTTTCCTCACTCTCCTTCCTAACTTGAGGAGTCAGTGAAAAATGGCAGTGTACTGAAATAATACAAGGAGATGAATGTCTTCACTCTGCTCTGGACTGCCCGGTCTGCTGAGAAAAACAGCTTAGCAGCAAACAACAAACAGAGCCAAAGCCACAAACTTTAGGTAAGGAAGTGAAGATAGAAAAAAGTGAATAATAGAAGGAAAGAAGAAAAAGCGAGGGCTAAAGCCTACATCTATGTGTTCCCCTAGAGCCCCATGTGCTGACAGGTGGGGCCTTCGGAAGGTGCTAGATTATGGCCTTATAGCTGACTTCCTGTCAGGTGGGGGGGTGGAGCCTGCAGTAGGACGGAGGTCCCGGGACGGTTACGACCCGGAAGACCTGGTCTCCCTTCCTGCTGCTCACGTCATGCTCTCTCCACTTGCTGGCCACCGTGTCATGAGCAGCTTTCCTCCGCCAGCCCCCTCTTCCGTGCCAAGCTGTCTTAGAGCCAGCAGCCCAGGAACTGAAGTGTGTGCCTAAATAAATCTCCCTTCTTAAGTTGTGAGTGTCAGGCATTGTGTCCAAGTAAGAAAGGCACTAAGGCAGACAGAAAAAGAAAAGGAAGGATAGGAGGAAGGGAGGGAGAGAGAGAGAAGAAGGAAGGGAGGGAGAAGAGGGAAATAAAGAGGGGAGAAGGAGGGAGGGAGGCAGGCAGGGAGGGAAGGGGAATGAGGGACACAGGGAGAAGGGGAGGGAGGGAGTAAAGGAAGGATGGAGAGGAGGGGGAGGGAAGGTAGAGGAAGGGAGGTAGGGACGAAAGAAGTTGGTCTCTGACTTCCCCACTTGCAGTAGAGCAACTCTCTGTCCTTCTGTGGACTCTGAGTTGCTAGCTCCAGGCAGCACCCAAGCATGTTTACAATCTAGATGGCTGTCAGGAAGAACTCCCCTTTCTCCCATTTGAAAGGGTGCAAGTAACCCCATAGCTCTGCAACTGAGGCCCCAACTTCAGCTTGAACACTTTTATTATAGGCAACTTAGGTTCTCAGGGTCACAGTCATTACAGATGAAATGCCAGAGCAACAGAAGTGCATTCCGAACAAGTAGCATTGCAAACCCACTGTTTACAGGGAAAAGCACTTAGCCTCAAATTACCTAGAGAAGACCAGAGAATGCATCCGACTTCACTAAAGGCCAAGTGACTCTGAGATGAGGATGTTTTGGGATAGCATCGTCTTGAGAAAGACATTTACAGTGGTTACAAAGTGGCTTTTTATGGAGAATCTAAGACTGCTCCTAACCTATGGCACTGATATTATATTTAGTTAATATTTCATGAAAGAAAAGTCCTCCCATTAGAAGTGGCAAATTGCTTTGTAATTATAGTACTTTACAGAACAGACGTCTGCTTCATTTTATAGCAAAAGCACAAAAATATAGCTACCTCCTCCACACGCCTTGGAGCAGGGGCCTTGCACTAAGTGGGTCCCCTTCTTACCTCAAGTGGCTTTTTCCTTCATTTCAAATATTAGTTTAATTTGAATAGAGAATCAGGATGCAGCTTGGTGTGCATCAGTGAGGGAAGGCTGGGTGTGGCACAGCCAAGGCGTGAACTGAGTGCTTCCTCCCTCCAGCCCTGCTCAGCGACCAGGCCACACCCGGTGACCATGGGCCGGGCAGCATGACGGCTGTTTGGTAAGGACGATGTAAGGAGCTGCGGGCTGGGCAGTTTCAATTTTCGCCAGTGTCGGTCAAGGACTGGGCTTTCGCCTCTCCTCCCCCTCTCCCTCCTCCTCGGCTGTCCTCCCCCTTCCTCTCCCTCTCCTCCTTTCCTTCTTGGAGCAGCAATGACAGAGCCCTGTGTCTAGTAGGAAAGGGTGTTACTTAGGTTTGCTTTCCAGAGACCATCCGACAGATTACACAGAGTTCACGTGGCTATGAACAAGCCCTGCTCTGATCATGTAGGAAAAGCTGTAGTGCCTGATGTCCTGTTACACTCCCCACTCCTTCCCTTCCCTCCATGAAATCTTCCGTAGGCCCCTGCCATTTTCCCCCCCCAGGCTCCCTTGTCCCCTAGAGCTCACTCCACCAGCACAAGGGCCAACTGCGATGGCTCTGAGGAGGTAATACCCAAGGAGCGACCCCCCTGGGGGGATACATAGCCCATCTCCTCCCTACCCCCATCACCCTGGCGGGCCTGGGACTAAGTGTGCTCTGCGGACTTCCCAGAGTTCTCTAGGAGGGTACTTCTGCAAAGGTGGGCTAACTGCACACATGCATGCCTTGCTTTGTGTTCTGGCTCTCTTCCCTACTGACTGTGTCGGTGATGACAGCCCTTGTGCTCTGCGCAATGGGGCTGGGAAGCCCTTCGAGATCCTTGCATTCCTACTGCTCTGCAGTCCTCAGTAAGTTAGCTTAGAAGAGGAGATGCACGCATTAAAGCAATCTGGGGAAAGACATTGTCAGGGTAAGACAAAGCCCACAGTGTTATTGACTTCAGTTGGAGACAAGGGTGGGGACCCATTGCTACAACTCAGTGTGCGCAGAGAGTGGCACATTGCATGCCTGCCAGTCTGGAGAGGGTGGGTGTGGGCTGCTCTGCTGCAGAGCAGAGGGCCCAGCAAGGCACTGGAAGGGAAACTGGGCAAAGGAGTTTATCATGAGAATGCAGAAGAACCATGCTCTATTTTCTCCTAAGCTTAAACACATGTGGGAGTGCAAATAGCGCTGGAGCCTTATTTCTGGTCTTCGCCTTCCCACTTGCCACTTCTTTCCCTACTCCACCTTCATCGCTTTCTCCATCTCCCAGGAAATCTACCGAGAGAGTCACAATCTTTGTATTTACTTACCCTAGGCCTCACTGCCCATTTTTATTACTGAGTTTGTGACTTCATTGAGATATTCAATGCCTTTGTTAGATGATGTATAAAATTCTTCTAGAAACCTCTCAAAAATGTTTTAAAACAAACAAGAAGGCTTGAACCTAAGCCTGTATGGATCTAAGATTTAATTTACTGCCCAAAAATGAGGCTATTACTACATCTCTAAAAGAGGTACTTATGGAATCACTTGACCGCAAGAGTGCTCAGACAAAGGAACTACAGAATAATGTACAGGACTACAAGATAAACCCTGAGAAGACTTCAATGACCACATAGGAAATATAAAGTTCATGTGTTGATATATAAGTTTTAATCTATCTGGGTCTTAACCATCCAGCAGAAAAGTATAAAAGTATAAAAATGAAGTATACATCGTGAGCCCATAATATTAAGCTGAGCTGTA
>PVKA01009945.1:0-37924 GCA_004027165.1 Ctenomys sociabilis
GTCTCACTGATATTTGTACTTCAATAAAATAAAAAAATAAAGTAGAAGAAAGGAACCTGTTGATGTGAAATGAAATAAAATGTTAGCACCAGGAAAAAAAAAAAGAACAGCACTGTAAGTCTTTTCTATAGTCTCTTACCAAACTTCCAGTTTGATTTCTAACCATCATTTTGTTATGCACACTCTGTGGTCCACATGAGCTGTATTTACATAATGAATATGACAAATGCCCTAACACTACGTCTTTCACAGGAGGTTCCTTATTTTAAAAAATAATAAGTACAGTTTTCTAAATGCCTATGTACCAATCCTAGCCATGTTTTGTTCTTTGGTTTTTCGAGACAGCGTCTCACTATGGAGCACAGGCTGACCTCAACCTCACAGCAATCATCCTGCCTCAGCCTTGCAAGGGCTGGCACTACAGGCGGATTACCATGCCCAGCCCCAGCCATGCTGTACATCCAAATTTAATGACAATTTCTCAGGAAAATTACCCTGCTTCTCCCAAGAAAAAGGAGGTTACATTTTCTTTTGAATCCCCCCAGGAATGTATTGTGACTGTTTTCTCTTTTTACTAATACTGTCCTATTAGAGTGGATTTAGACAAGCCAAATCACACCCTCTCTCAAAGCTCTATGTCTGCATGTAGTAAGGAAATACACGCTTCAAGAATATATAAAAGCCGATCAGTTTTATTGCAGTCAAGCACAGGCTGGAGCACCAAGCTCGACACACTGGACTACTCCTCTCACCTGATTTCCATGGGGAACTGAGCGTTGGTGACAAGGAAGCTGGAGATCTTACAGCGGTGGAGCAGCTGCAGGAACCTGTTGATCTCTGGGTACATTATGGGCTCTCCCACAAGGGATAAGGCACAGTGCTTCACCTGCAGTCCTTCCTCGAAGCGCACAACTTTGACACCCGGTACCCCTGGAGGGCACAAGAAAGAGGAACAGGCTATACAAGGTGCAGAAAGAGAAGATCAGTTACATTTTGCTTGCTGATTCTTTGATTTTGAGAGCAAATTCATTTTCTGACGCCAAAGAATACAAAAGTAGGAACTAGAAATATTATTAGCCAGCAACTTGTTTTTAGTTTTAGAACACAGTGAACCGCACCAGTTAATCCAGTCAGGTAAAGCAAAAATTAACTTGGGTGGCCAACTACACAGACAGCAGCAGGATACATCATTTCCCATGATTTCTTAGCTCTGCTGTCTTTCGTGTTGCCTAGGAAAGGAAGCCCATGATCTCCACCTGGAGAAGGGCCTCTGCTACCAATCCCCTGCCTACGCATTCCGAGGAATCTGCACTGGGAAGCTCAGGGAACTTGGGCAAGCTACAGAGAAGAGGAGACTTCAGCCTGGAATCACTAGGAAACTTCAAATCCCTGGGTCCACCGCCACAGATTCTGCCTCATCAGAGTGTGCAGGGCTCATGGGAAAGGCTTAAGAGATCTTCAGATAAACTGGCGGTGCCTGCCTGTAGTCCCCACTATGGGAGAGGGGAAGGCCTGCTGGAGTTCAGCAGTCAGAGATGCTTTTCTCAAAGCAAAAGGAAAGGAAAGCAAACAACAAAAACCCAGTTCGGGAAGTAGTTCTAATATACAACCAAAGCTGAAAGCCATCACAGAAACTACAGGACCCCGAACTTGCCTGCACATTAACTCACTGGGACATTTAAAAATTTTCCAAAAATCCAGGCCATAGCCCAGAACAAGGAAAGGACACTCTCTGGCATCAACAGGTGATGCCCAGGGGCTCCACGAGCAGACCAGTTTGGAATTGCTCACACACACCAGTGTTCCAAGCCCAGGTGGACAGGAACTGCTCTGACAACGCCAGTGTCTGGGCTGCTCCCTAAAGCAACGAGTCATAGCCTCTGAGGACAGGCCTCGGGCTTGTGCTCCCTCATGATTCCAGGGCACAACAGGGTGTATGACAAGCACGGCTCTCTTCCAGATAGAGAGGACATAGAACCTGTCTCCAAAAAAGACAAAAAAAAGAAAAAAAAAAAAAACCTTCACTATCAAGCCGACACTATATGGAACAGCCGAAAAGCAGGGCCATCTACAAATAACAAGTAATATCTTCTCATGACTATTTAATTACAAAATTTTTTTTTTTTTTTTTTTTTTTTTTTTTTTTTTTTTTTTTTTTTTTTTTTTTTTTTTTTTTTTTGTCTTTTTGAGACAGGGTCTCCCTATGCAGTTCAGGATGGCCTTAAACTCGTTTTGTAGCTCAGGCTGGTCTCAAACTCACAACAATCCTCCTGCCTCAGCCTCCCGAGTGCTGGGATTACAGGCATGTGCCACCACGCCCAGCTTTCTAACTGCAAATTCTAAGAATGCATTTTATATCAGCTTTACTTTTTTTTAATGTATGTGGTACAGGATCACCCTACACAGCTCAGACTAACAGTGATCCTCCTATTTTCAGCCTCCCCAACGCTGGCATTACTGGTGTGCACCACCACACCTGGTCTCAGTGGCCAGGGCCTGCGTGACATGTGGTGCCAGGACTGCTTAGTCCACTGAGCTATCTCACTGACCCTGTATCGGCATTTCGGATGAACAATTTTTTAAGTTTATAAAATCTATGATCTTAACTGAATCAAGGTTTTCATTAAACTCTGTGTTATCAAGACAACTCAGCATTGAGTACAAAATTTCCCGTTGGTGACAAGTACCATTAACTTTAAATCCCCCTCCCCACACACACACTGTGAGCAGCTGAACAGGAGGAAGCATGAACCTGAGCTCTGGCACTGACCTCTCACTCAATGCGCAGCAAGTGAGCACAAGCTGGGCCAGGCCAATGAAATCTGCCCAAGTCTGCTGCTGCTCTGAAGCCAGTTGTGTATCTTGCTCAAGTCTTCCACATTCTCTTAAAATTTTTTTCTAAATCACTTTATTAGTATATGTTTGTGGTATATAATGGTTACATTCCTTACAGGTAAGTCTCCCCTAATATTCAAAAAGATGATTTTTCACACAGGTGCATGCGCACATGTGCAAATATATACATACACACACACACACACACACACACACAAACAAATGGAGCTATTACAAGAATTAAGTTAAATAAGCTACATGAAATACTTAAGTGTGAAGATACCTGGCTTCAATACACATTCAAAAAAAAAAATGCTGTCTGAAAATAGTTGAATTTTGTAAACTGAAAAATAAATTCAAGTGTTGTAATTGCTTTAAAATAATTCTATTCAATTAAGTGAATATGGACTGTTACCTGCTACTACGTGCCAAGCACTGCTTTAGGAGATTCTTCCATTACAAATAAAAGAGATAAAGAGATGCCTCTGAGCATTTGCATTCTAGCCAGTGAGACACAGAGTATAAAAATTAAACATAAAAAATAGGGAAATTCTCTTTCCAATCTTGCAAGATGACGGGTAAAAACACTGAGAAGCCAGACTCTAAAGAGAAGAAACCAGCAGCCCAGAAGACTTCTGCCAGTGGTACTGGTAAAAACGGTAAGGTGAAGGCAAGAGTCCAAGAAGGAGCAGCTTCACTGCAGCCAAAATCCTGTCCTGGTTAGAAGAAATGGTAGAAACTCCCAATCTGCTATGTATTCCAGAAAGGATTTGTACAAGAGAAAATACACAGCTGCTAAATGAAAGATTGAGAAAGAGGAGGAGAAAGTTCCTGCTACAATCACAAAACCAGTCAGTGGGGATAAGAATGGTGGCACTCAGGTGGTTAAGCTTTGAAAAATGCCTAGATCCTACCCTACTGAAGATGTGCCCCGAAAGCTCTTGAGCCACGGCGAGAAACCCTGCAGTCAGCATGGGCGGAAACTCCAAGCTAGCATCTCTCCTGATGATGTGCTGTCTTGATCATCCCCACCAGGCGTCACAGAGCAAGAGTGGTCTTCCAGGAGCAGTTGGACAGTGGCTTGCTACTTGTGACTGGGCCTCTTAGCCTTAATCATGTTCCTCTATGAAGAACACACCAGAAATTTGTCATTGCCACTCCTACAAAAATTGATAGCAGCAAAGTGAAAATCCCCAAACGCCTCACTGATGCTTACTTCAAGAAGCTGCAGAAACCCAGATACCAGGAGGGCGAGATCTTCAACACCAAGAAAAAGAGATACCAGATTTCAGAGCAGCACAAAGTAGATCAGAAAGCAGTGGACTCACAGATTTTTAGCCAAAAATCAAAGCTGTTTTTAGCTCTGAGGCTACCTGTGATCTGTTTTTGCTCTGACAAATGGAATTTATCCTCATAAATTAGTGTTTTAAATTTCTTACTAAGAACCTAATCAAATAACTGACATATTAAAAAAAAAAAAAAAAATAGGGAAATTCCACAGCAGAGCAATAAAGCAAAAGAGCTTTCTGCAGTGGTGGAAATGTTCTCACTCTGCAGTGACACATGCTCTTTTCCAAAAATAAGACCTAGTTGGAACCTAAGGAAGGAAACCAGCAATGAAAACTGACAGCCCAGCCAGCCTATCCCTGCCCTTCCTGCCTTAAAGTGGCTCCTGAGCAAGAGGTCAGTGAAGGCAGGTAAGGCAAAGGTGGGCTGAGTGGGGCTCCATTTCTGATTTTCAAGGCTGATTATTTTCTGGTAGGTCATATTTTGGGGGAAACACAAGACCCTGAAATACACTCAGTGTGAATAAGAAAGTGAATTTTTTACTTTATTTACATAATTTAAATGTAGCTCGTGGCTCCCATACTGGTCATGCACTCTGATAAGTTAGAAAGCAGAAGCATCTGGAACAGAAAGGGTAGAGCAAGGTGCAGAAGATGTGGGATGTGGGACGCAAGCAGGCAGAGGCAGACCGCCCTGTCTTCAAGGGTGGTCAGGATCAGCCTTCCTGAGAAGGCACACAAAGGCCAGAAGGAGATGAAGTAGGCCAAGGGCCAGAGAGATACCTCAGCAAACTAAATGCCTGCTTAGGCAAGCGCAGGGACTGGGATTTGATGCCTGGCCCCACAGGCCACACCAGCCCCACCCCCAGGCACACTGATCAGGCCACAGAGACCAGGCACAAAGCCTCACACTTATAATCCCAGTGCTGGGGAGGCTGAAAACTGGAGGATCACTGCGTAGTAGGACCCTGTACCAAAAAGGAGGATGGGGAGGGGGGGAGGGGGGAAAACGGGGAGGAAGATGAGGGGGAGGGGGGATAAGTGGGCCAAGAGTGAGGAGTGGAGGACATTCCTGGGTGGAAGCCTGACTGACATATTCACAGCACCTAACCTGAGAGATGTGCTGGGTTTGAGAAAGGGTTTGCGCGCGCGCGTGTGTGTGTGTGTGTGTGTGTGTTTGTGCGTGTGTGTCACCTGCTCTCTTGTTTCCCAAATCTTAACTCTCTCATAACTAAACTCTGTATTATTATTCAAAATGTTTTTCTTGGGTGAGGGAGATGGCTCAGTAGAATAAGCACTTGCCTGGCAAGCGCAAGAGCCTGAGTTCAATCCCCGGTTCCCCCCAGCCCCAAAAAAATATCCAAAACATTTTTATTGTTAAGCAACTTTCCTAGTGTTTCTTTTAATGGGACCTGAGTATCACAACTATGGTCATCAGATTAGCTAAGAAGCAGGTTCAGACATCAAATCAAGAATTTACAAGTCCAGAATCTAGAATCTATACCCTCACAGCAATAAACCAAACATAATAACATTAAAAATATGAAACATTGCTCACATATAGTATCCCTACTGCTAAAATTCAGGCAACCAGTAATAAACTTTTATTTCTTCTCCTAATAGTCTAGTTCTGAGCCAACGTTCCCAAGAGCCCGTCCTGCCTGAAAGTCATACACAAGCTTGAGCTTCTTCACACTGGGAGGTTCTGCAGAACACAGCGAGCAGGTAGTGTTGCTGCCCTCCCTGTATGTTCTTTGTGATGTGCGCTTTAGTGCGCCTCGTTTGCAAAAACCATCTGGCTAGAGCCCTTTATTATTTTTTTTCTTTAAGTACAGATTTTTTAAAAATTACCTAGGAACAAATTATGTCTTTTTCACCTCTGCACCCTCAGGACCAAGGACACTGCTGACGGGCGCTCACCAGCCTCCTGTCGGCTGCATCGACCTCTAGGACTCCCTCTCACGGCCACCACAGGATATGGAGGGGACAGGCAGCACTCGAAAGATGCTGAGTTGCACTGAAATTCTGACCCACTTTCAATCAATATAAAGTTAATTTTGTGTGTATAATAAAAGGAAAGCTTATACAGGTCACAAGAAAAAAAAATGCTTTTAATGACACAATGAAATAACTGAAAAGACAATGATTGCCTTCAGAATAGAGAATAACAACCCAAAAGCAAAGCATTTAAAAAATCAGAGGGTATCTTCAAAATCTGTCCAAAGCCAGCCACTTAGCTCAAGCCGGAGATTCAGAGACAAAAGGCAGCAATGCTCATAACCAGTCCTGTCCTCAAAATAAAGTGGTAAATGGCTGCACTGGACCTGTGGGAGCGAGCAGGAGCTCCCCCCGCAGTGGGAAGGCACCCTGGAAAGCACAGGCCCCGTCAAGCGGACCCTGAGGGAGAGGGCAAGGGGGGATACCCATGATCTAATAAACCAGGGAGGCGATGACTTCGGGCCCTTGAAAACTGCATGTGTTTTCCAATTTGTAAAAGAATTCTGTTTCTATGCATTTCTGTTTAAGCCTATAATTTGTATTCCCACAGATAAACTTTTTAAATGGAAATTAACGACCATGCAAACCCCTAAGCACCAAATGAATCTGCTATATGCCTAAATATATTAATTCAAGTATTTCTTCCTGCAGGAAAACGCACTCTAAGTCCCAATTAAGGAAGCTAAAAGCATGTATTCCAGCTTTTGTTTTTGTTGTTTTCTAAGACACAAAGGGACACAGGTAATACTATAGGGCTCCAGTAAGCAAACCCCAAAATGGGTGTGGAAGAAGAGAAGGAAGCTCCTCAGGTGTGGAGGTGGGCAACTCTAATGGCGCAAGATAAGCCACTGTTCCATACCTGTCTCCTCAGAGGAGCTGGGACACCCAGGGCCAAAATAAAATCTATCTAAAGTTACATGACTGATCAGAAAATTAGTTTTGAACTAATAGTGTTTAGACAAGATATCATGGGCCAGGGAGATGGCTCAGTGAAATAAGCTCTTCCCTGGCAAGCACAAGGGCCTGAGTTCAATCCTCAGTACTGCCAAAAAAAAAAAAAAAAAAAGGTATCATGTCTGCATCTTGTACTATGAATAACTACTACAAAGACAACAATATGCAATGCATTAATTATTGTAACTGTCCCACTAACCTGTTCTGAAACTCTCATTGCTACTTCTGGCTCAATAAAATATAAAAAAAAAAAAAAACAAAACCACTATAAATAAATAAATAAAGTTATATGCCTGCATCTTCAGAATTCAAAACTGGATCCTTCCAGGCACTGTAGCACACATCTGTCATCACAGCAATTCAAAAGGCTGTGCTAGGAGGATCCCAAGTTTGAGGCAAACCTGGCTTCTTAGCAAAATCGTGTTTTAAAATCAAAAGCACTGGAGCGCAGTTCAGTAGCAGAGCACTTGCCTAGCAAGCACAAGGCCATGAGTTCAATTCCTGGCTCCACAGGAGAGTTCGGTAGTATCCATGCATGCCCTGCACCCACGTGAGGACGCTGGGATCAGAAGAGAGAGAGCAATTTGCCTCACATCCATCATCCATGGCCACAGCCCTGGCATCACCCTCCCTGGCGAGGCCACCCTGTCCAGAGCAGAGGTGACCTTACCTAGGCCTTGTTCATACCCACCGGAGAGTAGGGGGGGCACAGACTTCACTTACTGCAAGAGGAGCTCAAGTGCTCGCTTCAGCAGCACATATATTAAAATTGGAACAATACCGAGAGGATTAGCATGGCCCCTGCACAAGAATGACACACAAATTCGTGAAGCATTCATTATTTAAAAAAAAAGAGGAACTCAGGTTCATACAAGGAAAGCTACAATCCCTGTTGAGGACTAATACAAGGTCTGAGTGGATGTTACTTATTATACTAAATGACTTCAGTACTCTGGTAAGTACATCAGTTATACCAGTTAAGTATTTTATCCTTTAATAATTATGTATCTCAAAAAATAGAGATTTTTTTTTCTTCTTGAATACTGCAGTTTCACAACAAGATTTATTCTGACTACTGCAACAATAAGACGAATTTCAAAAAAAAGTAGCTTATTTTAACTCAGAATGAAGTACAAAGCAGTAAGTTCAAAGTTCCCTCCCTGGTTCATTAGATCACGGGTATCCCCCTGGCCCTCTCCCTCAGGGTCCGCTGTGACGACTCACTGTAATCTCCTTTGCTCTGCTTGCAGGCCTATGCTTTCAGGGTGCTTTCCCACTGTAGGGGGGAGCTCCTGCTCGCTCCCACAGGTCCAGTGCAGCCATTTTACCACTTTATTTTGAGGACAGGACTGGTTATGAGCATTGCTGCCTTTTGTCTCTGAATCTCCGGCTTGAGCTAAGTGGCTGGCCTTGGACAGATTTTGAAGATACCCTCTGATTTTTTAAATGCTTTGCTTTTGGGTTGCTACAATTGTATAGTTGGAAACTAAAAGAGCTCAATTCATTGTGAAAATATAAAATGAACAGACTGCCTTCTGCCTGTCTATACCCAACACATTCGTACACATCCATGCCTCACATTAGTTGAAAGAAAAACTGATTTGCTCATCAAAATAGCCAAGTAGTTCCACTCTGAAACCTGTCAAACTAACTGTTGATTAAAACAAATGATAAAATTTTGTCTAGTGAACCAATGAAGGTTTGAAAAAGAAAATCATCTGTGGGTATTCCAGAATAAAAATGGACACCTATAAACACCATTTTTAAGAGTAAAATTGGTGGCTGTTTCCAAGCAATGGCATATGCCTGCAATTCTACACTCTGGGAAACTGAGGCAGGAGGGCCACAAACTGGAGCCCAATTTGATAATTTGGCAACTTAACAAAACCATATACCAAAATTTTAAAAATAAAAAAAGTGCCCTGGGATGTATAGCTCAGTACAAAGCTCTTAAATTCAGTCTTCAGTACCAAAAAAGAACAGTGGCAGCTACTGGATTTCTGGGCATCACTTCCTTCGCCTAAAGGATTCTAACCCCAACTCAAGATTCACTCGCTAGGGCTGGCCAGATAGCTCAGCTGATTAAGGGGGTTAAAGTGCCTGCTCAGGCAGATGCAGCGACAGGGTTTCCTCCCCGGCATTCCATGCCAGCCCCACCCCTGGGGCATGCTGAGACAGCCTGAGACTGGGCATGGTGGCATGTCCAGCCTGTGATCCCAGGACCTGAGAGGCTGAAAACAGGAGGATCACTACGAGTCCCGCCTGCATAGAGAAATCCTGCAGACTACGTACTAAATACAAAAAAATTATCACTTGCTCACAGCCCTTCCTTCCTTGCTGCAGTGCTGATCGCTGGCACCCTCATACAAGACCCTATGCATTTCAAAACTCTTGTTTACCACAGGAACTTGAAGAGAAACTGTTTGAGATGAGATGCCTCCTGATTAAAGTCAGCCCACACCACTGGCTAGACACTCTCCTCTGCACAGGACCTCCCACCACCACCATCCGCAAGCCTGGGATGCAGACGGAACGTGTGCTCTGAGCTCAACTAACACATCTGATTAATGCACCACAAAGTCTACTTCATGACTTATTCACTGCTTATTTCCATTTAAAATCCATTTGCCAAAATGCACCTGTCAAAAAAATTTCTATCGAAACTCCAATTGTCATTGTATATCAAGGACATCTCAGGATGGAGATTTCTCCAGCAAGTCTCTACTCCAATGACTGTGTACTCCTCAGGTCTGTTCCCTTCTGCCACCAGCTGCCTCAGATACAGGTGACTCAAGGGGACTCCAGATGTCCAGGAAACACCTTTTGGGTCATCATCCCATCAGTTAAGGGCTCAACCAACTCTCTAAGCATTAAACCAAAAATAAACATTATCAGATAAAGATAAAACTCTTGGCATTTTCTGCTTCTAATATCAGTGAAGGTCAATTTTATGTGTCAATTAGATGGGCCAAGGTACCTACATATTTGGCCAAACATTATTCTGGATGTTTCCTATATTTGTTGATAAAAATAAAAACAGCAATAAGAAGTAGTATAGCCTTAAGAATGAGTAACCTGAACAGAAAAATCTGCACTGCATAAGGATGAATTGATCTCCAGATGCTAATTACTGGGCCCTATTAAAGATAACCATGTATGTTGTTAGCACCCTAAGAGTATCTATACGAAAATAACCTTGCTGGCTTTTTTTTGCTTTTTTGGCACCCAGCACTCTCTGGGTCTCCTGCTTGCCAGGCAGGTGCTACATCCCCAGCTCATGGAATTTTTTTACTATTATTTTTAAAAGGAAAAGAGAATACAGGAGAGATGTCATTAATGGTTGGGGGAAAAAAAGAGCACACAGATGTCACAGGGACCCTAAAAACTTCTAAGCTGTCATTTACAGCTGTCACGTCATAAAAACAGTACTTTATGTGATTTTAAAATGTGGTCCCCCATGCGACAGTCTCAGTATCACCTGGAAACATGTAAGAAACAAATGCTGCTGGCCTCTAGCAGGGCCTCGCTGAATCAATCTCTAGGAAGGAAGCCAGCACTGTCTGGACAAGCCCTAGTACCCACAAGGCATGGCAGGGCCAAGAACCAGCCAGGGAAGTCAGAGAGCTTCCAGCAGGACACAGCGGGACTCAGGGTGCTGAGTGGCAGGATTTCTGCTGCGCCACTGCGAACTTTGCAGAAGACATTTACATTACACTGCTCTCCCTTTTGTAACACCTTCACTCAAAAATGCTTTGGCACCATGTGGGGGATGCAGACTGTGCATCCACAAGGTGTCGGGCTCCATTACCAGCACCACAGGATAAAAAGTTTCCCCCACACTGCCAGACATTATTTAAGAATTTTCCAGTGACCTAACACTGCTACTGCACTCACAAAGCCAACAGCAAAGCTTTTCAGGAAGAAAGATGGTTCATCTCAAGGCACAACTTACAGACTGAGCACACATTACAAATCAATAAGCTTCAGGCTGGACTTTCAGTTCTTCCATCAAATGAGACAAAATGCAAACATCAAAATATATACAATATATCTATTGAATTGTTGCTTCCCTATAGGACAATTTTCTAGTGGAGATACAAATCTCATTGAAAGCTGTGGAGACAACTCGGTTAGATGAACGCCTGACTGGCAAGCACAAGGTTCCAGTACCACAAAAAAAGAATCTCACTAAAGAAGCAATTCCTCTGACAACTTGATTCAAACTATTAATAGACCTGAGCACTCCCCAGTAGATAGACAATAAATACCTTTAAACTGTTTGATCATGTTCTGATGATTCTCCACAGCTTCCTTCAAGATCATCTCAGGCGGGTCCATCTTCCACCGCCACTCTGTGCCCACCGGATTGGTATGGTGCCTAGGAGCAAGACAAAAAGCTCTAAGAACCCCATAAGAACTTCTCAGCTGGTCATTCATAAAACTGTAACATCAGGTGGGCTCCTCCCACGAACCCAACTGCAATGTAGCTTGGGGTTGGAGTGCTTGCCTAGCGTCCACAAAGTATGTTGACAGTACTAGTTTCCAACTTACAACTGAGTTCTGATAACTAACAGACAGGTAAGAGATCATTCAATAACTCTGCCCAATTCCTCGCTGCAGGGTGGACTTCATTTCTAAGTTGACAGGACACCTACGCTTGCACGCTTGGCCACATGCTAGCTATGTACAGGCACAAATGCACGACAACGTGCCACCACCATGTTCACACCATGTGGGTCAACACTTCATACAGCAAGTGTGGAAAGCTGGAACTCTTGTGTTTGGAAATTACACTGACAGCCTATGAAAGATCCTCCAGGGAGTCCTGGGCATGCCGAGAAACTCCACTGGAACCTTCTCTCCTATACCTCGAAGGAGCAAAGTTGGGAGGATCAATTTGCAGTAAGCTGCTGGACACATTGAGGTTCACCCTGTTCAACAGGAGAAAACCTCAGTCAGCGCCCAGGAGGTATTCTGTGCAATCCAGAACTTGATCCTAAATCTGTCTGTATACTAGGTAGAAAGGATGTTTACTTCTGAAACCATTCTCTTTATACATTTTTGTGGGTACTCAAACTCCTCCCAATGCAGCCCCTTCTGCTATTGCATGTCATCATCAGGCACATCGTGGCGGTCTGATGAGCCAGTCACTGAGCACCTTGAGATGACATCCCACGCACATCACACGTTCTTCAAGGACTGTTCTAAATGTTATTACAGAATGCAGAGGCAGGAGTTCTGAGAAAAGCTCAATTCTATTATCCCTTTAGAAAATTATAAAATTCTCAAATTATTTTTGATTTCTTATGTTTGTAAAAAAAAAAACAAAACAAAACCTGGAGCAGCCAATACCAATAACCCAACCAGAATGCATGTTATTTATGACAACTAATCCATTTAGGGAGTTTTGTTAGAAAACTCAGAGCTGAGTAAATCATGCATCATTAAAAGACAGAGATTATCAGAGTAGCCTGTACTATAAGACTCATTTACATAAGGCTTTACAGCTCAGATCTAGAATGTTTCCAAAGGCTTGGTCCCCAAGGCAGCAGTGGGCAGAGGTGGGCAGAGCTTTAGATAAGTGACTGGATCTTGAGGACCACAACAGACAAACCCACTGATGGTCACTAATAGGTCTGCCCATTGGTTGGTGATGGACACTTAGGAGGGAGCTAGTTGAAAAATAGTTTTTGGAGGCAAGCCCTGGTCCCTGGACACCTCCCCCGCCCCCAACCGTCTGCCCTGAGGTGAGGCACCATCATGCACTTCCCACCATGACAACCTTCCTCATCACAGGCCCAGAAGTAATGAAGCCAAGTAAGCACGGACTGCTCTAAGATCATGAGACCAAATAAACCTTCCTTTAAGTGTTTTTCTTAGGTATTTATCACAGAAAGAAAATGTTGACTAATATATAAGATGAACATTATTCTGATACTAAGAAAAGAGACAGAGACAGAGACAAAGATTGAGATTTAAGGAAAGAAAAATACAGACCAACACCTTCCATGAACAGAGACACAGAAATCCATAAATTACTCAATCCAGCCCCCTGAACCCAGCAACACATAAAAGGAAAATGTGCCACAATCAAGTAGTGTTTATCCTAGAAACACAAGGCTGGCTGACACAGGCATAGTTGTGTGTGTCTGTAATTCTAGCACTTGAGAGGCTGAGGCAAGAGGATCACCACAAGTTCAAGGTCAGCCTAAACTACAAAGTGAGTTCATGGCCAGCCTAAACTATATAGCAAGACCCTATAAGTATGCATGCATGCATGTATGTATGTATGTACAAATCAATCACAAGAAATACAAGCTGGTTCAGCATTCAAAAATCAATCACTATATGCTGCACTGGCCCTACCCCGCAGTACGCTGAGCCTGGGACAGAGTCCCAGAGCAGTGGTGTGCACCTATAATCCCAGCACTGGGGAGGCTGAAAAGAGGAGGATCTCTATGAGTTGGAACAGCATAGTGAGACCCTGTACCAAATACATTTGTAAAAGCCACTATTTCACTATATTAACAAAATTAAAGGAATAAGAACATGCATCACAAGACAGAGAAATATCTCACAAAATTCAATATCCATTCATGCCCAAACATTCCCTTCGAAGTAGAATATAAGGAAATTTGCACTGGGTGTGATGACTCACACCTGCAATCTCAGCACTCTGGAGAATCCCCAGTGAGTTTGAGGCCAGCCTGGGTTACACAGTGAATTCAAGGCCAGCCTGTACTACACAGTGAGACTCTGTCACAAAACAAAACCAAAAAAAAAAAAAAAAAAAAAGATAACAGAATTTCCTTAACCTCATGAATGAAGATCAACCTACAACCAGTATCAAACTCAATCGAAGTGAACACATGCACGCTTTCTGTCATGGTCAGATGCATAGGGCCTTCTCACCACTTCTGCTCAGCACCTGAGTCTTCAACAACAAGCAGGCAAGGAAAATAGGAAGAAACAAAGCCACCTCTCTTCATAGCTGCCACGAATGTCCACAGAGAAAATTCAAAAGAATCTACAAAAAGTATAGAGCTAATAAGGACTCATACGTGAGCTGAACAAATGCACAAAGATATGGTCAATGTATGAAAATCAACTGTCCTCACATGCTAGCAATGAAACCAGTTCCTAGAAACTAAAAGAATGATTTGTAATAGCAATGAAAAGGATGTAAGTAGATATGACTCTAAAACAAAAATATATACATGCTGACCAAGCACAATTGTACATGCTTGTAATTCCAACAGTTAGGAGGCTGACAAAGGAAGATAGATCAGCACTAGGAAAAGGCCAGCATGGGTCACACGGTGAGTACAAAACCAGCCTGAACTACATAACTAGATCCTGTCTCTAAAAAACAAAAACAAAATAAAACGGGAATATATGTATGCTGAGAACTGTAAACAACAAATAATCTGAAAAAAAGAAAGCAATCTGAGTTATTTTTCTCTCATCGCTGAAACAAAATACCTGATACCCAAAGTTTAAAGGAGGAAAGACTTGTTTAACTCAAGTTATGGAAGTTTTGGTCCATAACTGGCTGGCTCCAAGACAAAGTGTCATGACAGAGGAGCAACGGAGCAACATGGCAAAAGAAGCAAAAGCAACCAGAAAGGGGGGAAGAACAAGCCTCTTTCTGTCCCTTGCTGTCCCTTACATTGTATACATGCTACACACCCTGAGGTGGGTATAGCTCTCAGACCATTAATAGCAGCACAGGACCATGGATCAGTCACAAACGTTAGATGCAGCCACCTCTGAAACGCTCACCTGCCATCACTGCATGAGACTCTGGAGGGACATCCCGACACAAACCCTAACAGACACTGTACTCACAGACTGAGAGATCTGCTGGTAAAGTCTAGGTTAATAGAATTCTAGTACAGATATTCCTCATTTAACTACCATTTGGACTTACAACAAAAGCATGCTGCTCAGACTTACAACTGTTGCTCAGGTTTACAAACTATCTTTTTTTACAGTTTTATATATCTTGCTGATAGAGCCTCAATGTCTTTTGTGTGCGGTATACCTTATTTATTACTCCATATAAATTACATAAATAAGTAGAAGCAAGTTATCAAGATGAAGTTTCCTTTGATGTCCTTTTGTTCTGAATATTGTACATATTATATGTAATTCCTCACTTACATGAGCAAATTACATGAGTGACCAATTCATTTAACAGCCTAGCTGCACAAGATAATTACACAAGGAGTCTTACAAACCTGCGCAGATTTGTTAGTGAAGAAAATCAAGACAAGAGAATTAACAATGCCTGATTTAAAACTACTTCTAAATCTACAGTCATCTTGACAGTATGGTGTTGTGCAAGGGACAGAAGTATAGATCAACTGAAGAGTCTGGAAACAGAACCATTCATATCCTGTCTAAATTTTTTACAAAATACAAAGGCAGTTCAATGAGACACAGACAGTCTTTTCAATAAGCTATAATGAGACAACTGGACATTTATAGACCAAAACCAAAAATAAACTATCTGTATCCTGCACATCAACAGATGAAAGAATACAACAAAGTGACGGGATGTACCTTCTGACAAGATATACAGATAAGGGGTGTAGATCACACACACACACACACACAATGATCTCAATTTAATCAAAAAAGATACATAACGAAAATCAAGAAACCATAAATTGATATACTCTACACTCAAAATATTTAATCAAAAATGCAAATAAGCCAGCTACCTACAGGCTGAGTTAGGAGGAACTCAAATTCCAAACCAAACTGCACAAAGTAGCAAAATACCATGTCACCACTTAAGTGCTAAAGATTTTTACATCATAAACTTTGTTTCACATACAAAATCATTTAAAATATCACATAAAGGACTTCCACTGACCTGGCTCTGTATCCCAAGCACGTTACCTGGAGTCCCTGAGCACCCTAAACCGCCCTCTGCGACTCCTGCCAGGCGCAGGCTGCACGGGAAGGACTCAGGGAGACCCAGACACCCCGTGATGCAATGAGACAGTTTCAAAACTGATTAACAGGAGACTCCTCGGCCGCCGGATCATGAAGCGACCCAGAGCACAGGCCCGGCATGTGAGTGAGACCACCACGGGGCCGAAGGATCATCATCCGACCCAGAGCACAGGCCGAGCAACTGAGTGACACCGCCCTGGCTGCGGAATCCTGAAGTGACCCAGAGATCAGGCCCATCATGGAACCCTTCAGCAGAACTCTCTGCAACAAGGCTAGAGGCAAGACCCACACAGGTAATTCAGGAGCAGAACATCTTGCCAGTGTCACACAAAGGGTTTACCTGCAAGGCTGCAGCACAAAGAAGTAGAGCACAGCAGCCAGACCCAAGCCACACCCACCTGGAGGAGTCTGAACTTTGTACATTGGGACCTGGTGCTAAGGTAATAACTCTGTCTAAGCTCTACACCAAAGGTCAAAAGTCAGTGGAATACAAAATGACAAAGAGAGGGAACAAAAAGCAATCTCAGGCCGGGAGTCCACCCAGTACAAATGCAGAAGACACCAGCATAGAGGAAATTGGAAATCAACACCTGAAATAATAGCATTGGAAGTAAAGAAACAACTGCAGAAAGGTATAGAAGAGATCAGATCAGAAATAATTTCTGAAGTAAATAAAAAGGAGTGATAACTATAATTGAAGAAGTACTAAGTGCTTCCAAAGAATATACTGATTAAAAAAAAAAAAAATTGAGCAGAAAAATGATGGAACCCCTGAATAAGCAATATAGGAAAGAAACAGAAAGTATGAAACAGATCCAAAGTGATATACAAGAAATTACAACCTCAATCACAAGCTGGCCAGAGTGAAAGTGAAAATAGACTTTCTGACCTTAAGGACACCATTGCAGCTAGTGAAAAAGTAAGCAAAGATCTCTTAAAAACAACTAGGATGCAGGAAAAAATAATTCAACACCTGCAAGATGATGCAAAGATGAACAACGTAAGATTACTAGGCATCAATAAGAAGGAAGGAGCCAATACAAATGATATAAAAAGAATATGGATGGAAGTAATAGCAGAAAACTTCCCAAATATGGGGCAACAATCTTACATTCAGCTAACCAAAGCATACAGAACTCCAAATAACATCAACCTAATTAAAACCACTCCCAGACATAATAATCAAGGTCCCAGAAATTCAGCACAGAAACCATATGGTCAAGAGTCCATATGGGACTACAGGGTAGATTTCAAGGAAATAGCTGCAGCTCAGTCCCACAAGTGACACCTGGCCACCAGTAAATGTCCTGATCATTATCCATGTCCACAACACACTAGAACTTTGTGTGATATCCTCTCCCCAAACTGTCAGAAGTGATGGTCATTTATTTGTCATGCCAGCATTTATTTTATGTTCTATTCTTAGTATTTCTTTACTATTATGAAAACTTTTTCTTACTTCAATTGTTTTGAAACATTTAATTTTTAATTAATTAGTATTTAATTTTCTGAATAATGCTTAATTTTTGTTTTAAGATTTATACTATATCTTTGAATTATAATTTATCTAAAGACATCATATGATATCTTCTCCTAGTATTAGAAACTAAAAAGTATATTTCTATTTTCTGTTGACTTTATATTACTTCTTCCCTGTCCTTTATACACACATACATATATGAAAAAAATACATGTATAACCCAACATAAGACTGGTACTGTTTCATTGAAATCCCCAAACTTGATTTTAAACATCTCACCATCGCAGGAAGAAACTTCACGCCCCCTCAGCCATCGATGTTTAGTCTCCATGCCCCCTTTTGCCCAGCAACTACTCATCTATTTTCCTGGCTGTGAAAGTCTGCTGTGGGCACTGCACAGCAATGCAGTCAGCAGTACGTGGTCTGCACTGCGACCGCCTGCTTGCGCTCAGCATAGTATCCTCAGTGTTCCTCGTGGTACAGCACATAAGCCAGTACTTAATTGTTTTTTGCTCCCAAATAGTTCTTCTGTGTTTGGATCCACCACCTTCTGCTTATCAATTCAACAGTTAACAGACATTTATCAGCTAATGGGTATCTGGGTTATTTCTATGTTTTAGAAATCCTGAGTATCTTCTGAAGTCCTTATTGGACATCTGTATCTTCTTTAGAAAACAATCCAGATCTTTCAACTATTTTTTTTAAAACATCAGGTTTTCGGTTTAAGAGATACAGTGCTTCATTTGAAATTTCAAAGGATAAAATTTTCATTTAAATGGAAATAAGACCCACAAAACTGGGATATATATATATATATCTCACATCATTCAACAAATTCCTCTGAATAACATTTTATCACCCATATCTAGTTCATATATTATTAGGATGAAATAAAACTTTCATATTGAAAACACATATTTGCATATACCGTATTATAGTTTAAGAGCACTTCTCTCTCTCTCTCTCCTCCCCGCGCGCACACGCACACACACACACACACACACACACACACACATACACAGTCTCCTTCGAGCAATTAAGCTTCATAGCAACCCTATAAGGATGGTACTGCTGTTTTATTTACAGTTAGGAAACTGAGGCTCAGAGGCTATTTTAAGAATCTGCTGAAAGGAAAATAAAATTTTTACTGCACTGTTTTGACAGTGTTATATTATTCTTAAGTAAACAGAGGGTGAATTATAATTTTAAAAGTTAGCATATCAGGCCATCTTTATCAGAAGCAGTGCTAAATAAAATACTTTCACTTACCCAGATCTTTCTAAAAATCTCATTAATAAATGTGTTAAGTATATTATTTCCCCTTTTTAATAATCTGCACAAATTTATACCTAAGAAGCTGAAGGGGGCTGGGGAGATAGCTCAGTAGAATAAGTGCCTGCCTGGTGAGAAGCTAAAGGACCAAATTATTGGCTATAAACAGGTAACAAAGGTAAAAGGAATTATTAGCCACAGAGCTCAGCTATCTTCTGACTTCTGACCTATAACGTCAATGAACCATGTCAACAATCTTAAAATGAGACTAGGAATTATACTTTACTGCAAGCAACGAGATCAAGGACATGAAGCACTTGATCAGACATTTCTGCCATAACCGAAGTATAATGCGATCCACACAGTCATAAGGCAAGCAGGCCTCTGTTTTGCAAGTTCTCATCATATGACATTTCAAACTTTGTAAGTACATGCTCTGTCCTTAAAAGTCATCTCCTCCCACTGGACTTCAATGCCGCCATTTGCAAAGATGCCCCTCACTGCACCCAGGACAGCTCCAGCTCAGCCTCACCAAGGTCTGGGAGCAGACAATTCTCTGCTGTGGAGAGACTTGCACTATGGGACGTTTAGCAATGTTCCTGGCCCCCATCCACTACATGCTAGCAGAGTTCTCATCAGACTCAACCATCAAAAATATCTCTAGGCACTGTCAAATATCTCTGTG
Organism: Ctenomys sociabilis; assembly: GCA_004027165.1. Lineage (NCBI taxonomy): Eukaryota > Metazoa > Chordata > Mammalia > Rodentia > Ctenomyidae > Ctenomys > Ctenomys sociabilis. Next base: position 19,475 of record PVKA01009945.1, read on the forward strand.
GGTGAAAAAATAGCAATCTGGTCCTCAGCTGAGAACCACTGCTTTGCCAGGATGTCTGGTGAAATATTTTTAGTTTTCTACCACATTCCTGGAGGCCCTAGAATGAGATGCATGTGGAAGAATTTGAGATACTCATATTGTGGCCATGTTCTTTTATAGAATGCCTCATGTTTTACATTCTACAGCATTTGTCAGTTGAAGTACATATCGATGACACAATGAGATCACTGGCATTTGGATACAGTGAGCACCAAGAAAAGTAAATGGAATGAGACTGTCCATACAACAAGTGTACACAGAAGTTCACTATACTATTCTTTCCTTCTACCTATGTTTAAAATCTCCATGATGAAAAGTTTTTTTGGAGTGGGGATGGGGGGTACACTTGGGGTAGGCAGATGGTGCTGACAGGATCAGGAGGTTATAGCTGAGGTGAGAGGAGACACTGAAAAGTGCTCACAAACACCCAGAAACTTGAAAAGCTTCCCACAGCTCAGAACACCAGAGAGGACCTTAAGCTTTTACTCATGATCTTCCAGCTCAGCAGAGTGATGGCTAAGGCAGAGCTGTGAATGATATGCCTAAGCTCTAAGGCACATCCCAACACAGGCTGCAGTGAGAGGCACTGGTTCTTCTCTTGCTTGTTTCACTTTTGCTTTGACAAGAAAATCTGTCAAGACATTACCTGACTACTAAGCCTACTATATTAACTTGAAGGACAATACAAAGCAGAGAACAGAGCCCTTACAAATACAGCTTTAAAAACTCACTAACAAACAACTAGTAAAACCCAGGGCAAGAAGCAGGTGGAACCTGAAGAATAGCAAGGTGGGCTGGGGAGAGAGCTCAGCGGCTGAAGTGCCTGCCTGGCAAGTGCAAGGTCCCAAGTTTGACCTCCAGTAAAAAAAAAAAAAGAAAACAAAGAAGAAGGAGGAGGAAGAAGAGCAAGAGAAGGAAGAAGAAGAAGAGGAAGAGGAAGAAGAGGAAGAGGAAGAGGAAAAAAAGAAGAAGAGGAAAAGGAAGAAGAAGAAAACTGGCAATAAAGGTTTCCAGGGCAAACATGATAATCAAGATATTTTTGTTTCAAGGAGTATTATTCTAGCATTTGGGAGACTGAGTCAGGCGGATCACTGTGAGTCTGAGGTCAGCATGGGCTACATAAGCCAAGTTTAAGGTGAGCTGGTACTACATAGTGAGATCCTACTTCAAAAAGTTAACACTGAAATTAAAAAAAAAAAAAAAAACATTATAAAGCAAGAAAAAAATGAGAAAACTATGGCTCATTCTAGGAGACCTCAGTACAAAAAATCTTTCCTGAGGAAAACAATCAGATCTACTAGAAAAACATCCAAACAAACTACCTAAAACATCCTTAAGCAACTGTGGAAGCCGTGAGCAAAGAGTTGAGGGAATGGAGGAAAACAAGGTCTCAAGAAATACAGAATGTCAATGAAGAGATACACATGATAAAAGGAAATAATTTCTGGAGCTAAGAAGAACAGTATCTGAAATGGAAAGTTCACTACAGGGTTTCAAACACAGGACAGAACAGGAAAAAAAATAACCCATGAAACTAAGTCAATTTGAAATTACCTAGTCTGAAGAGAAAAAACAGTGCAGAAAATTTAGCAGAGCTGTGGAACACAATCATACACAGGCCACCATCAGGTGTACCAACATATGCGTAACAGAGCCTCAGAGGAAAAGATGAGAGCAGGCAAGAAGAGTATCTGGAAAAAATTACTACTGAAAACATCCTAAATTAAGTAAAAGATAAAAAGCAAAACAAAATTCAAGTGCAATAAATTCAAAGATCACACTGAAGCACACTATAATCAAACTGCTGAACAGAGAGGACCTCGAAGCAACCACGAGGGAAGACATCATCACGTACAAAAAAACCGCCAGTTTCTCAGCAGAGGCCAAAAGGCAATAACGCAATGTATAGAAAATACAGAGACAAAAAAAAAAAACGATCAAGGATTTTAAACCAAGTAGAATTGTTCTTCTTAATGCTATCTCTAGTATTAAGACACTATAAAATAAAAAGTCCCAGGGAGTTCACTTCTAGTGGTTTTGCTCTGTTATGGGTTCTCAACATAGAAACCAGACATGAGTCCAAATTAAAATTTAAATATGAGCCTTTTATTACTGGGCTGTAGAGAGCTGCAAATAACCGCGGCCTGAAAGACAGCGCTGGCTTCAGCCTTCCACCCCCCCACACCCCCCACCCCCGCTGGGTGAGTGCTCTCTGTAGTAAACAACTCCTTATATGGCTAAGGCAAAGACTGTGGCTCCCTTCCGAGTATCTGGACCTATCAGCTGCGCCTACGTGTCACTCCAGGGTTGGACACCTTGTGGTATATAGCTTGGGGCGGGCTTGCCGAGGGAGGAGCGGAGGAGCGGAGGGGAAGAAGAACTACTCAATCCATGGAAGAATAAAGCATTGCAGAGACAACCAGTGGTCGCGTCTTCCTTGCTGGCGAGGATGCGCGCGACACTGGGCCCAGGACGGTTTGACCACACTCACACAGGAGAGGACAAACGGCCTGGAGCCTTAGAAGTATAGAGGTTTTAAAGGCAGAAACTGCATCCTGTCTGGCAAACAAATTTGTCATTTAACATAGAACAGTACCTTCAGGGACAGCGTGACCATTACTCAGCGTACATTTTTTCTGGGAGCACTGGGTTCTGGGAACTCTCACTCTATTGGTGATTTATCGATGGTACACCAAGCCTCCCTGCAGTCTTACAAGGAAGCGGGGTCACAGTTGAGCAGAGTAATTTTTTACATTTAGCTTTACATTAACTCATTATATTACTTTTACACTAACCCTTTACATTCTACAAGAAATGCTAAAGGCAGTCCAAGCAGAAAGGACAGGACAGGGCTGGGGAGTTAGCTCAGCAGTCTAAGCGCCTGCCTGGCAAACACAAGCACCTGAGTTCAATCCCTGGTACCACATATTGTGCTGGCCCTGGAACCATGGGCACACTGAGCTGGTGATAAGTCCAGGTGTGGTGGTGCACACCTGTAATCCCAGCACTGGGGAGGCTGAAACAGTAGGATCACTATGAGTCTGAGCTGCATAGCAAGATCTTGAACTAAATAAATAAATAAACAAGTGAAAATTGTTTAAAAAAAAAAAAAGGACAGGACAGGACAGAAGGGGACTCAAATAACACTAAAAAATAAAGAACAACATAAAGGTCACTATATTACAGTTTCTTCTAACTTCTGTTTTTGTCTAGATGATGTTTAAAAAAAAAAAAGGTACAGCATACGACCACCAATTACACACCTATGTTAATGCCACATGACGTTTAGAGTAGGGATTTGTGGCAAAAACATGAAGGGTGAGAGGTAGAGCTGTGCATGAGCAAGTGTTTTACTTCCACTGCACTTCAGGTGATGCCAATTCAAAGCATCATCAATCCTCACTATTCACCACTTCCACATTTGTGGGCAGTGCTTACTCAGCAAAATTTATTTGTAACCCTAAAATCAAAATTATGTAACTTTTCTTTAAAGTAATATTTCAGGGTTTGCACATTAGTTCAGTTGTTTAAAGTGCCTGCTTTGGCAAACCCAGTCAGGGACAGGAGACCGCGGTTTTATCCTCAGCTCCAAATCCCATACCAGACCCACACTTAAGCCTGAGCCTGCATAAAAAGAATCCTTCTAAAGTAACATTTCAGGGGACCAGGAAGAAAGCTCAGTGGGATAAGTGCTTGCCTGGCAAGCGCAAAGTCCTGAGTTTGATCCCAAGTATGACCAAAAAAAAAGTAACATTTCCAAAAACAATCGGAAGCCACATGCCATCATAAAGATAAATTAAAGGCCGGCACAGATTTTAACAGATGATATCATTTTAATTTTTAAAAGGAGAAACAATGAACACCTGAAACAATCAATAGAATTAGACAAGCAAATGAGTTTGGTGAATCAGGTTATGGGGGAAGAAATTCATAGATATCTAGCTCATGGCATCATTATCCAAAAAATCCCACTATGAGCAAGTTAAGCCTTGAAGTACCTGTGAGTCACCCAAGAGAACAGATATAGTCAACAACTACAAATGGAAGGAAAGCTCAGAAAGACTGAATCCAGAGATGAAATGCTTTCAAATATCAAATCACAAGAAGTCTGAATCTATAAAGGCAATTTACTAATCCTACATCATACACAGAAGAATGAAAGACAAAATCAGAGGGGATATACTGGATAGTGTAAGAGGAAGCTATAGGCCGTGTCAAGGAAGGGTAGGAGGCGGTGGAAGAAGGAACAAGAGTAGAAGTGGATGGGACATGATGCAGGTGTGTGTGGAGAGAGCACAGTGAGTCTCATTGTTTTGCTCCATTGATACATGCTAATAACTACAATTTTTTAAAAGAGTTTTCTTACTGAATTAACTGAAGAGCTAATGGGGAAATGGAGAAAAACTGTCAAGGGAGGAAGACGATACAATCCAAGGAGTTGGTGCATCTGACTGCAGAGTCCTAGCCCTCCTTCTTACCTAGCACCCCTCACTACCTTCCAACTCAAGGAAGTCACTTCTAGTAGAGCTGCTAGTAGAAAATCACCAGTGACCTCAGGAACATGCACTGCAGTGGAGATGGAAGTCAATGATGTTCCTGCAGAGAACAGAGTGGACATAGGGGCTAGAGAGTCAGCAAAGCGGTGAGGGAAAGAAATGGGAGGAGGGGAGAGAGAAACACAGCAATTCCCTCATGTGAACACCCCCAGCTTAAGTACAAGATTAGTTTCCACAAGTGATCAGCTCTAACAGCTGAAAAACACAGTCAGACCTTATATTTCCAGCAAAACATCCAGGGAAGTCTCCAATATCCACACTGATACCTTAGCAAGAGGAGGACAGAAAGAACAAAATAGAATAAAAAGTTATCTACTGATAATTTGTCAATATTATCAATAATTATAAATAAGACAAACTAAACATATCATTCAAATGAATTTTAAAAATCTAGTATTTCCACATACAGACATTCATCTATGAAGAATAAAACCATTTATCTACAAAAGCTGTAAGACTGATATTCTCAGCAGCTTTATTACAATCAGGCAAAAGCTGGAAACATCAGGATTCACCTAGAAGAATGGAAAACAAACCACAGCAGCACCAGTGGACAGACCACTCTTTAGCAGTGAAAAGGAGCTGGTGATGCGCAGCAACGTGGACCCATCTCAAAACCCCTTCACTGGGCCAAAGAACTACATGTGATTCATTTTCTGCACAAGCCTAGAAAAAGAAAGATGACAGAGATTGCCAAAAAGTGAATCCGTACGGCCCTGGGGCTGGGTGTGGTGCGGGAAGCTGTGACTAGCAGTGGGTACAAGGCACTGCCACCGAGGGGTGACGGAAGCATCTGTCCCTTAACTGTGTCTTCTTTTTTTCTTATTTAGGACAGGATACAGGGTCTCACTATGTAGATCAAACATGTAGTGATTCTCCTGTTTTCAGCCTCCCAGGGGCTGAGATTATAGGGGCATGTTACCACGACCAGTCTCAACCCACCTCACCGGGCCCCAGGGGCAGGATCGAACCCTGTGCTCTGCCTAAGCAGGCGCCTTAGTCCACTGAGCTATCAGGCTGGCCCTAACTATGTCTTAAACAGGAACATTTCATTGCATGTAAATTAAACTGCAATGAAGTTGATTTTAAAAGACTGATCCAGGGGGCCAGGGAGAGGGCTCAGTGGAATAAGCGCTTCCCTAGTAAGTGCAAGGACCTCAATTCAATCCCTAATTCCACCAAAAAAAATAAAAGACTGATCTTATTTGAAGAAACACACCTAAAACACAAGGTTGGGGATAAAGAAAGGAGGGAAAAAGAAAGAGCTGGAGAGTGTTAATAAACAAAAGAATGCTAGTGCTAGTGTACCTATATTAATAATAGCAGCCAACACTGATTTTGAGCAAAAGGGCATTTCTATGGATAAAAAGGAACTCTAAACAATAAAACAAGTAATCAGTAACAGGTTTTGTTGTTTCAGTACCCAAAATTTTTTGAAATAACACTTTTAGGGGCCAGGGAAACGGCTCAGTGGAATAAGCACTTCCCTGGCAAGCGCAAGGGCCTAAATTCAATCCCTGGTTCCACCAAAAACAAAAGAAAAATAATAAAACAACTTTTTCCATGTACATATGATAGAATTTTTAAAACTGACAACATATTAAACAAATAGTACTTGTCAATAAATTTTTAAAGCACATTACACATCCAATATTCAACAGTAATAAAACAATCTGGCTGAAAATAAATAACAAACATATAATCTCCTAAAATCCAAGTTATATAACATTTGAAGTAAGTACTTGTTTGACCCAGGAATTGCACAGAAGTCACATGAAAATTAGTAAATATATCATAACTGAATAATCACTATACTATCAAATCCATGGAATACAAAGAAGTAAAGAAACCTATAATTAAATTTCAGACTTCATTAAGTCTGAAAAGCAATGACCTTAACAATCCAATTTAAATTAGAAAAAGAATTTTTAAAAAATAGGAGTGTATTAGTGAACTAGAAAATATAACAGAGATAGGTGATAGGACAGATGAACAGAGAAATAGATAACAGGATGTAGAGGCTAAAAATTAGTATTATAAAAACCTGACAACCTCTATGTAATCAGTCAGGAAAACAGCAATGCATAAACATGTACTGTTACACATGGAAAAGGAGCATAAGCTCAGAAAGCAAGAATCTTCCAGGAAGCCTGAGTGCCCCTCCCTCAGCACGTGTGCCCCTGGCCACCCGTTACTTTTCCTTACCGCCAACAGAAGACACATTTATTTGCACAGGCCAGGCTCGGGGTGGTTTCCATGCAGCGATGGCTTTCAATGCCGTAGAATGTGTGCTTGTAGCAACCTCCTCTCCCTCGGAGCATGGACTACGACAAGAAAAGACAAATCACTTCAAAGCAACGAAACAAAACACCAAGACTGAAGAATAAGCCATGTATTTCATAGCCATAAACAGTGCTACTGTTAGCTACATGATGCAGAAACTTAATATTCTACTATTACCGTGTTTTGATAGTGCTTTGGATTTTCTAAAACCTAATCAAATAAATCTAAATTCATTAACTCTGAAAGCTCTACAAGGAGAGTTTCTGACACCTCCAAGTTAAAATCCATCAAAATGGCTCACACAGTGTTAGTACAGTATTATATAATGCCAAGGAACAGGCAACAAGCTCCTAAGAACTTGAGACCATTATTCATATGTGAAAGAACCCTGCTTTGAATAGGGGTGGGTAAGAGAAGGTGTAGAGTAGTAGGATACCCTGTCACTCAATGGACAGACTTCCAGCGTATTTGAGATAGCTTAGGGGACAAGCTGCACATGCAAGACCCAGGTGAATTCAAACACTATTTAACAAGAATGAAGCCATGAGTGACAAAAATCATGTAAGTCAGCTAAGTGTAAGAAAGGTAATCTGAAGGAATATCCCAGGTCAGCTCTGGGTTGGGATCAAAATACCATCAAGCCTTTAAAAGTACAGTGGTCCCCCACTTATGGCAGAGGTTATGTTCCAGACACCCTCGTGGTAAGTGAAAATCAGCCAAGTAGCGACATCATTTATTTCAGCATTTACATATACTATAAGGTTTTATAAACCTTTCCCACGCTCGTATCTTTCCCAAACTTTTAGAAACACTTCTAATGTTCTTAACCAGTTTCTAAACTCGTAAACCTAAGTAATTTTAATAACATACGGATACTGTCAGGTACTGCAAACCCCACGATATAGAAAAACATCCACGATAAATTATTTATTTTTATAAATAATTTAGGTTAATATTTTTTGAAAAGCCATACAACAATGAGTCTGTGAAAGTTGAAGTGCAAAACAGCAAGGGACTACTGCTCTATCAGACCTTAATCAAAGACTTGCCCACAATTACTGAGTTCAAGGCTTCCCCTACTTGCCCTTCAGGTCCTGAGGATGGAACTTCTAGGCAGCCAAAACTAAGGCCTCTGTGAAGCTGTATCCATCCTTAGTAGTTTGTTCAAGGAAACATCCCTTATAGGAAGTAAATGGGGAACTTAGAACTACTGCATTCATGTGCCCCTTTTTCTCTCAGTGACCCAAAACACATCAGGCAAAATCAAGGAAAATTTCCAGACAATCCCATTAAGCATTCCAAGACCCATAAGCTACACAGATATAATGTTACACTTAAATCACTGCCTTCTAATGAGAGACAATCCGTACACACATTAATCTGTGAGTCTCTAAGTATATTACAAATACCCAGGCACACAGGTTCCCAGAGTAGATTTAAACAGAAGCAGCCAGCACCGCTATAAAGTTATGTAGGTGATTGGACAGAGAACCCAAGACGTCTCAAAGACCCCTTCTGTCCTAGGGCCAAGGGTTCTTATAGACTATTACCTCCTTGGTCTGTCCCTGGAGATGATACATCTCTTTTGGTGGCTGCCATTTTAGAACTTTTGATTCAGAATCATTTATTAGAAAGTACAGCCTAAATAACATGATTGGAACACTTTCTTTTTCTCTCTCACCCTCTTTCAAATGGTTAAAATGTAGCCTTTCAGGTCCTTTGACTATTGTTTTCGTTTTCTGTTTGGCAATACAGTTGGGGTCAATCATAACTTTTGTCTCTGGAGACCTGGTTTGCTAAGGATTAGAGATCCACTTAAGATCATCTTAACTGCCTTTCTAAACCTGGGATGGTCAGGATTTGATTCTTGTGCCACACCCAGAGTCCCTCTCCTGTTCCTTCTCCACTGGCCTGCCCCTGAGAAATAACACAGTTCACAACAAGCTTTGGTTGAAGACAATCCTTTCCTCTGTGGCTGCGAATTTCAGAACCATGACCCCAGAAGGGAGAGCATCCCCTCACCGCCCTCTGCACTTGCCTCCAGGGTGAAGCTGATCTCACATCATTTCGCACTTACCTTTGGGTCACATTCCAGAACTCATCTAGATTTAATCCTGAAGGTGTCAAAGAGTAGATGTGTCTTAGTCCAAAATTTACACAATTTTCATCTTCCTTTTAGTCCTTGGGGAAAATTATTCTTCTCTCTCCCCTCAAGACAATGCTAACTGACTTTTGTTTTTGTGGGAGTTGTTTTTGTTCTCTTTGGATTTTTTTCAAGCATAGTCTCACTCTGTAGTTCAGGATGGCCTTTAACTTGTAGCCATCCTCCTGCCTCAGCCCCTATGAGACAGAAGTCTGCTGTCCCAAGGGAATAAGGAACAAAAAAACAGAGCCTAAGAAGCTGGCCCTTTGTTAATTCCAGCAAACTGAATACAAGGAGGCAATTCCTCGAGGTGCCCTGTGTTCTTTGCTCCTTTACCTGGGATACCAACTAGTGATGTGTGAACTTAAGAGTTTGGTAAATGCCAAAAGGTGATGTAAATAAGTTTGCTTCCACCAAATTAGTTGTACACATGCCTTAGCCTGCTTCTAGCCCTCAATAAATGTGACAAGTTTCCATGGCTCAAGACTCACTCAGAGTAAGACTAAGTTCGTGAGTCCTCTACAGCAATATTAATCTAGTCTTCTCATCGTTTCCTTGGGCTCCACCTGATTTCACACAACACACTCCCATGCCTGGCTGTCTTTACTGTCTTTTGCCACCTTGAACTGTTGCTCCTGTGCCATGCTATTCTACCTTGGAGCCAGTTGATTAGGAACCTAAACCTCCACAAACTGAGAGCTAGATAAGCTTTTCCTTCCTTAATTTTGGTTGGGCATTGACCATCTGTCTCAACTACGAGAGAAAAGTAGCCAAGCTATAAGCTGAGACTCTAAAACAAGACTATAGAGTCACACGCAAAATGAGTACAACTGTCATAGGTGGAATCTGCAACAGGGCAGACTGGAATCTTGGCAGGCCATCTACTGTTTCAAATTCATACTTACCTCCAACTAGTCTCTTCCTACACCCAAACTGGCATGCCTGGAAGTAGCTAAAATTACCTTCAACAGTTTGTCTCATTTGAGGGAACAGTTACATGTGGCTATCACAGCAGCAGTTCTGGCCATCAGCTGTGACCATCCAACAACTATGACTAGCAAAGACACAATGAGTAGCCTGCATACCTGGATATTACAGTCAGGTAGACCATCAGCCTGGGGCCCACCTTAAAAACTACCTTTGTTTTCAAGGGTATAAAAGGCTTTATTCCTTCTGATTCTTCTAAGAGATCTGTTAATTGACCTACGAAAAGTTCTGACTAGTCTATTTATAATTACAAACTTAGAAACTATTGTAATAGGATATTTTAAATCGTAGCTTCTTAGTTGGGCCGTCAGACTCAGCCAACCTTGACTAAACTACCCAGCTGCAACTCAGAGATAATTTGACCCAGCTCTATCTGATCAGCTGTACAATGGCTTGTAAACATGTCCTGTCTTGCCAGCCTAAAGACTATACCTGGGACAAGCTAGTCCCATCAAGGACACACTTAATCGCACCCACTGTCCCAAGCCCTGACTTCCCCAAGACCTTCTTCCTGCCTCATGACAAGTGGCCCCCTCTAACAAAACCTGCCCTGGACACATCTGTCTGACAACATATGACCAAATATAGGTCCACAATTACAGACCAACCTGTTATCTTTGTACTTCCTGCTTACAAAATGTATGAAAGTTGCTATTTTACTTTAGGCTGACTGAGGATAGAGATTTGGACCTGATTCCACCAGCCCGCCGGCATTGATAAAGTTAGCTGCTTCCCAACTCCTTGGTGCAGTGTTTTCTATCTGCTTCAGAACAGCTTCTGCAACACTATAAGTTATTACAATTCAACTTGACCAAATTCATCTGAATGTACTCTCATCTATTAACAGCTCTCTTACATGTGCTGTCTGCTCAATTTGTGAGTGCTTATAATACTTACAAGTGTTTTTGTTTCAGCTCCACAATTTTATTCTTCTTTTTGCCTTTTTGGATTTTTAAAATATGCATCCACAATTAAAATTGACTTGCAGATGTCATTAAAAGTTAAGAACATACTTGCACCCAGGTTGCCACCTTGCCAAAATAAAGTCAAGACTAGTCTATTTCCTATTACAATAGTTTCTAAGTTTGTAATTATAAATAACTAGTCAGTTTTATAAATATAAATATATTATTGCCTGTGTACAATAACTTGAGGATCTCTCACTGGTCAAGAATAATGTGTTGAATAGTATGTTCTGGTTCTCAAAGTACATCAAAAATTTGTTAACAATTTAGGGCCCACCAGATAGCTCAGTAGACTAAAGCACCTGCTTAGGCAGGTGCAGAGACAGGGGTTCGATCCCTGGCATGCCATTCCAGCCCCACCCCCAGGGCACCCTGAGACAGTGAATGAAACTGGGCGTGGTGGTGCACAACTGTAATCCCAACGCTTGGGTAGCTTAAAACAAGAGGATTCCTACAAGTCTGATCTGTGTAGTGAGACCCTGTAGACCCTGCACTAAACACATTTAAAAAAAAAAATTGTTAACCATTCAACTGGAGACCCTTAGGCTTAGGCAAACTGCTGGATAGGACATCCATTGGCAAATAAAGAAGCAGCTGCCAGGAAATATATTCTTCCACTCTTTTTTCACTAATGGGAACCCAATAGTTTCTATAACCCTATGGGAGACAGCCCAAGAAACACTGCTAAGTACTATTGTGACATGCTTATACTGACCATTGACAAAAGGATGAAAAGTAGTGAATGACATTCTAATTAGATATCAATCATCTTGGGTTAAGGACCTCAATCTGCCCTTCAAGGAAAGTCCTTGTCCATTCCATAGGTGCTTGCTATGACATGCTTCCCAATTTAATCCCACTGAATCAATATTACCTAAGCAACTATACTGGCTGAACTCTTACTGGTTGACCATAGTTTGTTCCACCTCACATTACTTTGACTTCCCTTTGGATCAGTATTACCGAAGCAAATGTACTTGTGATCTAATTGGCTAGTTTTGTCCTACCTTGAACAACCTTGTCTTACGACTGTTCAATAAAACACACTTGAGAAGCAGGTTCAGTGGGCAACCCAAATTCTGGGTTCCCTTCTGTCCCTCCCAGTGATCCTCCTCCCTCAGCCCGTGAGGGCTGGGATTACAGGTGTGTGCCACCATGTTCAGCCTCCATGATGTTTGTTTGTTTTTAATCTTTTTAAGTGTGAAAATATCACTTCCATTTAGGTTCAATTTACTACTCAACTTATAACTGGGGGTACTCCTATTTATAAAAAAAATAAAAGTTTACCATAAAATATTATCTGTCACACTGCAGTATCCTCATATATCCCGTGTTTACTCAACATCAAGAGACTCACCTACACCATCAAGGTTGGGGGAGTACACAATGACACCTGGACGCAACAAGATCGCCTAGCCATCACCTACAGCTGCACTCCCAACGCCATGCTCTTTTGTTTTCCTTCTGTAACGCTAAAGGCATAAGCACTGGCTACCCATCAACACTCACAAGTCTCTAAGGCCCCATCTAATGTTATTTCTATTCTAATTTTGTCTGTTGCTTAGACTGGGTAAGTTCTGTCGATACATCACACATCACACAGCACTCTATTGATCCGCTAAGATCACTGAGTATATCCTGTCAGCTCTACTTGACTACTGAACCCAGGAGCAAGTTTTTCTTCCTCCTTTCTAAATTTTTCAATTTTGTATTTCCCTTTGTTCTTTAACTTTTGTCTTCACTGAGATATTTTGCTTTTTTCATTTGTTCGAAGACAACTTGGAACTGATTGCTAAAGCATTTTCATGACAGCTGCTTTAAAATCCTTGTCAGCTGATTCTGTCACTTGATTCATCCGAAGCTGGCATCAGTAGATTATCTTTTCTTATTCAAGTTGTGATTTTCTCAATTCTTGGCATGATGGGCGAATTTTCTGATGTGTCCCACACATTCTGTCTATTATGGTCAGAGATGTTGGGGCCTATTTCTTTTTGTGAGTGGTGGTCCCAATATAGCTTGGTTTTCAGAGCCAGTTCAGTGCACTTTACCTTGAGCTCCCAAGGACATGGTCAGTACTGTCTAAAGGGACAAAAGGCTTTCTCCAACAGGACATCTAGGGGTGTCCCAGCACGAGCAGGCTTCCCAGTGCAGGCACAGGTTGCTTCTATGGCAGGGTTCTTGTAGCCCATACCCTGCACTCACCAGCAAACATACACTATGTGTTTAAATTGTTACACAGTACATGACAGAAGACCCACTGCCATGTGACCCCTTCCAAGTCTAGACCCTCTCTTCAGACATACTCATCCCACTGTCCTGGCCACTTTCTGAGGCAGTTCTGGAAGCACTCTTGTGTGACCTTAGTTGCCCTGTCATGACTGCCTCTTATTTCCAAAACTGATTCCAAATGTTTGATTTTCACAGTCATTTTGACTTCAGGGAAGAGCTAAAGTTGCATGGTGCCAGACCGAGGGAATAAAGTGAATGAGGACACATGTCAGGTTCTACCAGCCTGCCTTTCCGTTAGATGGCCCACGGAAGTAGCGCTTGCCATAGCTTTTATTAGCATTTGCTGTAGTAAACACTCAAGAAAGGGACCTTTCAGAGCTGCTTCAGAAGGTGGCAAGAACAATGGGATAATTGCTGGAAGTGACAGAATATTCCAAGAGAGTTCCATGGTTGTCTTTAACATTTGAAATTTTCCTTGTCAAACACTCACCATCTGTTATGGTTTGGACCTGGAACATCTGCTGAAAGGCTGATGTATCTAGAGGCTGGGCGGGTGGACAGTGAGTGGTGACAGGGCCAAGGGACCTGCAGTTGGGAGGTTGGGTCTCACTAGAGGCTTCACTCGGGTGGGGCCTGAAAAGCAGCATCTCCTCCCTGGCACATTCCTGCTCTTTCTGTTTCCAGCCACTCCAACCTTGACCAGCTTCTCTGACAGCTCCCTCTGCCATAATGTCTGCCATTGAACCACTTGATAATACAATGAAACCACTAAAAGCTCTGAACCAGAGCAATCCTCTCCCTGGCCAGGTGCAGTGGTACACACCTGCAACCCTAGCACTGGAGGCTGAGGCAGAAGAATTGTTGTGAATTCAAGGCCAGGCTGAGCTACAAGGTGAGCTCAAGGCCAGCCTGAACTACACAGTAAGACCCTGTCTCAAAAAAATAAAAAGAGGGCTGGCCAAATAGCTCAGCAGATTAAAAAGAGCCTGCAAACAGGCACAGGGGCTGGGGGTTCAATCCCTGGGCCTGCTGTGCCAGCCCCCTCCCTGGTGTGCACTAAGACAGCAATTGAGACTGGGTGTGGTGGCATGTCTGTAATTCCAGGTCTCGGGAGGTTGTAAACAGGCAGATCACTATGAGTCCAATCTAGTAGTGAGACCCTGAACACCCTGCAGACCCTTCCCTAAAAATATTTTTAAAAGGCTAGGGAGATACCTCAGCAGTCTAAGCACCTGCCTGGCAAGCACTAGGAGCCAAGTTCAATCCCTAATATTGTATGCCTTGGGGGCCCTGAAATCAGGTGTGGTGGTGCATGCCTTGGAACAGGCAGATCACTAAGAGTCCAAGCTGTGTAATGAGACACTATATCAAATACATAAATAGATAATTTTTTAAAAATTTTAAATCAGAAAAAAAAAGAAAAGAAACTTCTCCAAGTTTTGGTGTCGGGTATTGTGTCTCAGTGTCAAGAGAGTGACTACAACACTGTACTTTTCAATTATACCCCATATATATTAGGAAAAATATTTTCAACTAATAATGAACACAACTTTCGTAACAGTTTTAACAAATGTTTCATAGGAAAGTATAACAAAGGACCTTTAGTAGCACTTCAAATTAGCTAATGTCATTTGTAGGACTCTAAAAAATACTCAAACTGCAAACAAAATTTCACTCATAGAGTAACAAAACACATTCTCCTTATCCTTAGTAGTGAGTATAATGGAACTAAATCTTATCACCAAGTGAACGCTAAATTAAACGATGGCAATTTCACCTAGTATCACTCATTAAGAATTATACTTTCCTGGGTGTCATGGTCATTACACACCTGTAATCCCAGCATTTGGGAGGCTGTGGCACAAGGACTGCCTCAAGTTCATGGCCACCTTGAGCTACATACACAGTGAGTTGAAGGCCAACCTGAACTGCATAGCTGAAGCAGGACTTAAAGAGCAATCTCACTCACGCTGCCCACCTCCTTCTGTGTAGCTGTAACTTTTTGTTCTGGTACAGATAAGATTAGCAACCAAGTCTTATAAACAGAGTTTATGTCACCTTGTTCCTGAACGATTCATAAGGCTCTGTCTTCTTTTCAGACTCAGTAATTAATTGCTTTGTCTTATTGCTGCACCCTCACTTACCTGGACCCCCACTTTCTAATGACCAACCCCTCGACTACATGTATAAAACTAGAGCCTTTCTTCTATCCTGGTGCCCAGCTATTTCGGACATCATAATGTCAAGCTGAGCTAGCCTGCACCTAAAACCCAATAAATCCTTTTTCCCCACTGTTCTCTCTGATCTCTTACATTCTGCAACATAGCAAGACCCTATCTCAAACACATACACACACACTCACACACTTTTAAAACATTTTAACAGGAAAATGATTTTTAGATGGAAACAGATGCAAAATTGTACACAGTATTCATTTCAAGTATATGTAAATACACACAGGTGAATTTTGGGGGAAAAAAAAAAGACCAAAAGGAAGTGCACCAAAATCTGTGTGTGATTATTCTCTCTATGCAAATGATTATTTTATGGTTTACATCTTCCTTATTCTTTCAAGGAGCATTATTATGTTAATACACAATAACATGAATCATAAGCCTGGAAGCAGCAGCATTCACAGGCTTGTGAATCCACCCACCACCACCTGACCATCTCTGTCACCAGAATATGGTTGTGGTGCCCAACGCTGCCCACATAACTCACCCCCATGCAACCCACCTCACCCTGTTCCCAGTGCCTAAGTGCTGCCTGCTCCTCTCAGTGCACACTCTGGCCTGGCCTTACAGAAAGTTACAGGCGCCTCTCCCCTCTCCCCGATTCATATATGATCACATGAAAGACTATGACATAAAGCACATTTTAGAGCTCGCCAAAAAGCTGACCGGGCAGGCTCTGGTTTTAATACTACACCTTTCTATTTAAATCTCATCGAAGTCCTAGACATTAAAAATCCTGGAAAATGTGACTGACACTCAAGGGGAAAAACATTTAATATATTCTATACTTGAGATTCAGACCTAATATTGAAATTACAGGACAAAAACTTGAAAGCAGCTATTGTTATAGGAGAGAAAAGATAAAACAGGTAAGTCTGTGAACCTGAAGAATAATGAATAAAAAAGCACTATTGTGAAGATAGAAAAGTTCCTGGAAAATTCCAAAAAAAGAGAGGAAAAAAAGGAAAGAAGAAAGGCTTTGAAGACAAGTGGGAGAATATCAAAAAATCTAACACTTGTCTCACTGGAGTTTCAGAAAGAGAAGCAGCACCGAAAAATTACTTAAAGAAATAAGGATCACGCAGCTCTTAAGTTTGGTCAAAGCCTTATACTCACAACCTTAGGAGAGTCAAGGAAACACAAATAGGATAAATCAAAAGAAAACCACACCCAGACATGCTATACACAAAGTGCTGGAAACCCCTGTCATGCAAACCAGGGCTCCTGTTGGGGAGGTCACTCTCCAGTGGTGACGTGCCAGATGCTGATTCTATGGGGTCAGATCACAACTGAACGAAATCACTGGCATTCACCTGGGGTCCAGAGCTCACACCTGCTTGCAGGTGTACACAGTGTGTTACAGAAGACTTCTCTTACCTCAGCCACTCGGGAACTAGCAAAGGGTTTTGATGCTCTTGCGTCAGGAACCAAAAATAAAGATCAAATATATTACCTAACAATATCAACAATATCAACTGATATAGATATATTTAGCACAGGGTCTCACTACACAGATTGGACTTGTGGTGATCCTCCTGTTTTTCAGCCTCCCAAGCGCTGGGATTAGAGACGTGCACCACCATACCCAGTCTCATTTGCTGACTCACATGCCCCGGGGGCGGGGCTGGCACAGCAGGCTGGGTATTTATTATGAAATAAAATAGATGAATATTTTCCAGATAAGGGCACTGCAGTAGTCGGAATGGGGACACATTCTCAATTCCATTAAGTGGCTTTATCAAATTAAATTCTCCTTCCATCAGTTCCTTTATCTGCTTTTCTGGCTAAAAAAAAAAAAAAAAAAATCCTGCTGGCCCTCAAGATTTCACCAAGATGACAAAGGCTTAGAAAATGATTCCAAGCCACATAATATACTTGACAGAACGCTCACCAACCTTTGATCTCTCCACCAAAAAGCCCTTGAGACAAAACTGAGGAAAAAGAAAAACCCCCTTTCCTTGGCTTCAATAGCACTGTCATCTAAACCCACACGTCCAACTTGGAGTTGCCTTGGCTTGGGGCTTGCTTCAGCTCAAGTTTCCCCGCTACCGGCTGACTGAGCCTCCCTCCCATGCAGACCTGTACCCACTGGAGGGCAGCAGCCCATGCCCGCTTCCTTACAAGTGAAAAGAGCATCTGTCTTGGACGTCTGCTGCTGCTCTATTGCAACTACCCTAAAGCCAGCGCCTTCACGTACCCCTGAGCACCCCTGCATTTTTTGCTCAGTTCATGGGCCAGCCGGGGTCCTGGGCTGAGGTCACCACATGGCTCTGTACACAGGGGAATCTGGCTGTGCCTAAACAGCCGAGACCACTGGCAGCTGCTCCTGGCTGCTGCATCCTGGTCCTTGTCTCCTGCTGCCTTCCACAAGAAGCCTGGATCAGCTTCTTTCCAGGTGTCAGCTGGGTCCCGGACCCTTATCAAGGAAGTTAATATGCTTCTGGGCAACTCTGTCATAGCAGGACCACCACAGAGTGTACTTACATAAGTCCAGATGACACTGCTACTGCATACCCTGGCTGGGAGGCCAATATGGTCATATATGCAGTCTGCTGCTGACTGAATGTCCTTGGGCAGCTTATGGCTACATTGAATGTTAAATGAATTAAAATCACATAAAATTTAGAATTCTGTTTGTTTGGCAGTCACAGCAGCCACATTTCAGGAGTTCAGAGGCAACAGCCAGTGAGTGGCCATCCTGGCTGCATGGTTAGATACAAAGTGTGTGGTTAGGATCCTGCAGCATGCAGCACAGATACCGAACACAGCCTTCAGGAAGAAAGCCTTGGAGGGCAGAGCTGGACCCCAGGGTGTGGCTTCTGATTCCATCACCATCAACGTGGCACTCCCCCCATGCTCCCCAGCTTCAGAATTTTGACTCTGGTCTCAGGTTCCCAAAGAAAGGATGTTCCCATCACACTCAAGGCAAGCCTGTACCAACTGACAATCCATGTGGCCTTTGTGTACCTCTAAGGCCAGCTATAGCTATAGACTATTCTTTTCAAGGCAGAGGT